>JABXWE010000152.1:0-62695 GCA_014611495.1 Limonius californicus
AACTTTTTCATCTATGAAATGTAGATAAATACATAGATTTCTAGTAGCGTAATTTCTCGGTGACCCTTAATTGTAGTAAATATCCTCATAATGTTCTGAAAAACTTAAAACATCTTCAGAAATTTTACATTTCTGCTAACGGATCATTCGAAAAACATATATAACTAGCAAATTAAATCGAATTTAATAAACTCTTCCCCTGGTTAATTTATAATTGGAAAGAAAACCTCAAATTAACTAACAACACTTGCATAAATTATAAACTTTTATGGAAAACTACGCTTTATGTTGTGACGGCTCACATTTGGAAAACGACCCTTGATTTTTATTTCGCCCTTCCTATCGAAACAGCTTCAGCCCTCTGTATATCAGCACATTTAAGGGGGACAGAAAAACTTTAGCAAAGTTTAGGGTGCTACACATGGACGCAACCAATATCAGTATCTCTTTCAACTTTCGGCAATTTGTTTAATGCATCTAACTCGAAAGAACTGGGGGATACTATTAAACTAAGTAGAATATTATGGACCAAATCGGATATCGAAAAGCAGATGATACGAAACAGGTACGGTTGAAACGAACTATTAGCTTGTAAATGCATAGATTCAAATATTGCTGTGTATTGGGTTCTAGACGAAAATGACGACTGATGTTAAGGAAAGTCCTAAACAGTACCTAATTGAAATGCAATTTCTACAGATAGGCATTACATTACGCGCACATCGCAGCCACAGGAGAAAAGGTCATTATGTTCTGTCAAGAGCCAAAGGATTGTAGAGAAAGCCTCTAATTATAAGTTGATATATTTGTACAGTCGAACTACGTTAAGCCGAACTTCCGTTACTTGAAGTTCTCTTCAGCTCTAACTTTTTCTTTGGCAGTAGCAATTGTACTATAGTTTGAATGCTAATTTGTTTCGGTAATTTGGAATTCTACAAGTTGAAAATTTCTTAAACTCGAAACTTTTACTCGGCATTAAGGTGAAAATATATTGCTACAAGTCGAATTTTTGGAGATTACTTTCGTGTATGAAATCGAAATGTGTACATATGAGCTTTATGAGAGCTATGAAGCTTTAACAATTCAAAAATGTTTTAAAAATATTGGGTTTGGACAATAAACCTTCGAGTATGATCCATGTTAAGAGAAAACTAATTAAAGCAATAGCAATATCAAAATAACAAACTCTGTTTAGTATGGGTACCAGGACACCGAGGAGAATGCGGCAACGAACAAGCTTTCAAACTAGTGGTAGTCGGTAGCGAAACACATTTCTTGAGCCCAGAACCAATTTGCATAGTGTGCAAACCAAAAAATGGCTAAGAAAAACTCATGCTCATTGTAATTATTGGAACCACCACTCTTGGTCGAGGCATTTAAAGACTCTCATCAGAGATGTATCCGGGACAAAAAAACTCCTGAATTTAGGAAGGAAAAATACAAGGCAACTGGCAGACTGCCTTACTGGACACAGCGATCAGAAAAAATATCTATTCTTGATAAAGCAAGCGGACTTACCAATGTAGAGTCTGTGAATAGGAAGAAGATACACCACATACCACTGCAAAGGCCTAACGGCCCCCAAACAGCGACACTTCAAGAAACTAGAACTGGAAGTTGATACGATAAAAGAGACTTCCATTAAGACAGTCCCAAGAAACCAACCCAAGAAAAGAAACAGCGCCTTCAAGCAGATGAATTGTATGAAATGGAAATGCAGTTGAAGTTTTGGTTGAAACAAATTGATTTAGGTGAAAAGGATGTTACCTTAAGGTATTACATTGATGTAGACACCGAAGTTGTGACAACGACTATCTATCTGCTGTTGATGTTTAGGATTATATTATGACGATAACGGAAATTTCTGTAGATGAAAATGATGCGGAAGAATCCGAAGAATTTGAAATTCAAGTAGGAAAGCTTTCTGATTTTGCAATTAGATATCACATCATTCCAAACTTGTTAACCGAAGAAAGTAAGTCAGGTGAATATTTCATAAACCTTCAACATTTTGAAAATTATTATGAAAATTATTTGAAAAAGAAGCGCACATGTACTCTTACGATCTTAAACTTTTATTTCATCATGAATAACTTGTTTTAAAATACAGTTTTTTATTTGGAAAAAAATATTTTCTTGAACTAGAATATTCTATAACTCAAATTTTTCTTGTGGGATTTTGCTAGTTCGCCTGTACTATGTATATTTTTAAAATACAACAATTGTAAAATTTATTGAATAAGAAATGGTTCTTTTATGAATATCCATACAGTAGAATAGCAATTGCTTTTTGCAGAACATGAAACACCAGCTTTTTTAAAATACCGCTATTTCCTCATAGAACTTTCACAGGCCGTTTTTTTAGGTGATTATAAGCAGGGCAAACTTTAATGCTAATTTACTGAAAAGTATAGAGGCGATTAGATGCTTTAAGTGTATTTACTTTCCACAAATTGAAATAAATTGCAAAAACTTTCGGTACTTTACTGAAATGTCCATTATAACTGTGTAGGTTGGTGTTTTCCATTAAAAAATACTTTTTGGTATTATGAGCTTTTATCGGCTACAATTAATATACTTGTATGTCTGGTACTGAGTAATTTAAATTTGCTCTAATATTAAAGATAACTGTAAATCTCGAAATGCGCATTTAACAACCTATTGGTAAACCACAAGTTTACATAAAACAGTTGCTCTGTAGTCCATAAAGTACCACTACGATAACAATACAGACACTAGTAAATCAATCGGTGTCCTCTATAGACCGAAACGCCTTCCTGAACATGTGTTAAACAAGCTAGCATTGGTATAAGTGGTTCGAACATAGCAATACAATCCCAAGTTCGCATTCTAGGGCTGTTAATTAATTCCGTCTTGACCTTTTCAGCCTACATTATTAGCCTAGGGTGGCTATTTATAATCAGGGGGTTGGTACTCATCTACTTAGAAACCTGATCTTGGAAAAGCAATTTGACTATTTTCTGGTAAGTTTATGCATGAACATACGATAGGTTGTTGTGAAATGCAAAGCACAAATTTAAAACTATACTAAGATTTTGATTTTGTGTTGCTAGTAATTGGTAGTATATTTATTACAGTAAAAATAGATAATTTATAGGAAAACATAGGGAATCAACCAAACTCGGCACAGATGTAGTTGAATACTTGCACTTTCAGGAACCGATGATTCTACGCGGGATTTGAGGGTAACTTTTATTTTAGGGGTCGTTAAAAGGGCGAAACCCCGTTTTTTATAAATAACCGAAAATAAATGATTTTAACAAAAAATATCATGCATCTTCTTTATAGCTTTAAAATTACTTGTCTTTTTATGTTAAAAATTGACCGATTTTTGTAATGCATATTCGATTGGTAAGAAAATAGACGTTTTAATTATTTAACAAAAATGAAATGTATATACGAGGTTTGTTCAACTGAAACCCAACCTTGATCAACTTAGTCTTGAAAACAAATGCAATAATTCAAATGACGTTTATTAACATTGGTAGAGTTTGTAAGCAACACATTAAATACGTTTCTGGCGGTTGCATTTGAACTTGATTTTTAAAACTTCGATTTTGAAATGGCGTTTTTTGTTGAAAATTCGTCCTAGTTTGACCAGCGTGCCGTCCTACAACTTTTATGCGCTGAGGCTGTGCAGCCATTGCAGATTCATACGCGAATGCAAGCAGTGTATGGAAATGCATGTATTGCGTACCCAACTGTAAAGGAATGGTGCCGAAAATTTAAGAATAGAAGAGAGGGGATTATGGATGAACCATGACTAGGTGCACTGTGTACTGCATTATTCGAAAACAATATGGCATGTGTGGCCTTATTAGAGAAAATCGTAGAATTTCAATTAGAGAAATTTCAGAAATTGTTGGTGCGAGTGTAGTATAGTGTAGTATTGTTCACAATATGGGTTACAGCAAACTTTGTTCGCAATGGATTCCTCGTCTCCTGCTTAATGAACAAAACGCTTGCGAATGGGCTTATCTCTGCAACACCTCACAGACTACAAGCAAAATGGTGATGCTTTTCTTCTGTCAACAGTTGCTGCTGACGAAACTTGGTGCCACTACTTCGAGCCATCCAGTAAGTCGATGCAGTGGAAACATGCAGGTTCACCACCACAAGAAGTTTAAACCACAACGTTCTGCAGGCAAGGTGATGTTAATAGTTGTTCTCGACCATGCATGACTGTTGTTGATAGAGTTAAGGAACCTGGAGCAAATGTCAATCCAAATTTGTACAATGAAACTTTGAACAAGCTTCATCAAGCAATAAGACGGGAACGTCCAGGAAAACTTACTCGTGGGGCCATTTTGCTTCACGACAATGCTAGGCCCAATGTGGTAAAAGAAAATCTTCAACGAAAGAAATGTAGGGTTTTACAGCATCCAAAACCATTAAACGGTCGGCATTTTGAGTCTGACGCAGAAGTATAGATAGCTCTGGAAGACTTCTTCAATCAGCAGCCACAAGAATTCTATGAGCAGGGTATACGTCGGTCAGTAAAACAATGGAATGGGTGCCTTAATTGTGACGGTAATTATTTGTAATTAAATTGTTGAAAACAATTTTGTAAAGTAAATATATCTCGTACATATATTTATTGTATACATACATACAATATAGTCACGATAATCCAAACACGCGGTAATCCGAGCAGAGGTCGGCTAGAGTTCCCTTGTCTCGATAATCGAAAAAAAAATTTGAATACAAGATTTCAATGGCAGAGAGGGGAACCACCGACAAGTAATTACAATAAAATATAGATGCCTTACGCTGTACTTCAAGAAGAGGTAGATAATCACGATGATGTGGTTGAATCTAGAAAGGCAGTCAAACACAAGGAAAAACGAAATTCCTTCTCATCACATACTACTGCTAAGACAAATTCAAGATGCGGCACGTATTAGCAACCAAAAATAAACAATACTTCATGACTATATTAAACAAAATATGTGTTATGTATTTTTATTTACATACACGTACGAAGATGTTATTTTAATGTTTTCTAGAATTAATATTTAAAACTTTTTAAAATATGATGTATGTATTGCGCTACACTAAAAAATTAAAACAAGTTTATTTTTCTTAAATCAAGTCTATTCTCGGTAATCCGAAAGTCCGTTAATCCGAACACCCTGGATTATCGGACTATCGCTATATCATAAACTTCAATCGTTGTAAAAATAAAACCGCTGTTATCAAACAAATTGCTTGAACGCTGATTGATTTATGATATCCTGAGGTGCCATTATTAAAGATGTCTTCAATACGTTTATATTCTGATATGATTAGCAAGTTGCTAGTTGTGATAATACATATTGCTGTGATATTATAATGGGGGGCCTTAAATGCTAATTGCACATAAGTGCCATTTAAAAATTCCATTATGATCGGTTGTGCGTTTAGTAGATAATGGTATGTAAAAGATGAGGAAAACTCTGAGGATGTTGGATGTAAGGCTGAAGTCGTGGTGTAGTGTTGTGCAGATTGGTAATATTTAAAAATAGGGTTTGACAGCTTGACAGTTTTCCAATCTGTCATAAACCTTGTAATTTCATTGGTTGTCAACTAAAAGTAAGCTTTTAAATTCGATACATAATTGAAACATTCTCTTTTTAACCGCGGTTGGGGCAAGACGTGTTTTCCGGACCAAAATAACCTCTTCCCCACTGGTCAACGATGACTAAATTTTAAATTGGTGATTAATTTTGTTTTTTTAATGTCATGGAAAATGTAATATTTAAAAGAGAAATAGATCATGATCAAAATGAAATGGGAGTTTTAATCATCGCTAATGGAAATGGATAAGTACGGCATGTCGGAAAGAACCAGCAGTCCATGGTAAGCGGAACCAGCCTGGCGGAGATGAGTGCGGTCTGTGTATTGGTGGAGTAGCAGTCCAGGGGAATTTTAGCGTGCCTAACTTCAGTGTAAAGGTTGGTGCTGATAAAAGATAAACTAGTTACGGTGGCATTAAAACAAAGTGAGGGTTGTAAGAATTTGCACGTTATATTTTTTGAACGTTTTCAACTTTTTGAACGAGACGAGGCACTTCTTTAATTCCCTGAGATAACAGTTTTATGTTTGAGCTAGTTGGCGTTAGTTTTAAACCATGATTTTAATTACATAGCAATATATTAAAGTTTTCTTGCATACTTTTGAAAAATAAAAGCTACCACTATTAATAATAATCGCAAAAAACATCCTGATTTGTTATAGATACTAAGCAATGAGCATTTGTAGTACATTTCTATTTTAATTATTTAAATTTTTTCTTTTTGACAGTAACAATTTGCAGCAAAGTTTTCATTATTTTCGGAATAATTCCTCCACATTAACCAAAAAATCCGTAGATAATGTTTGTGCACCTGCTGTTTCCATTAATCGTACTGGCAATATCGTCTCTGATAATTTCAGCTGCTTTTACGATTACCTATTCGTTTTTTTTTAATTTTTGGACATTTCACATACTCTCTTCATACCAGTTAAGGCTTAAAATTGAGTGTCCCAGCTAAATGAGTCAGAATTAGTTGGAAAAAAATATGTTTGTTTATTTCATTTATCATTAAATAATTAAACCATCATCTATATTTTTACCAATCGAATGTCTATTTGAAGAATATTCAAGTAAGTATTGGAAAAACGAGTGTATAAGTAAATTTCGAAAGTGTATGCAGATCGCCCGAAATTAAGTGCTGTAATTCGGTTAATTGTAATCGTAAATAATCATTCGTTTAAATGTGAGCTCTAACACTGCGGTCCCTGAAAGATAAGTATTCAGCTATATCTGTGACAAGTTTGGTTGATCCCCTGTTTTTTTACTTTATATGGCGAAAATCGAACTGTTTGTACTGTGCTAATTAGTGAATCATAAAACACACAACTTATTAAGCAATAATTAGACTTTTTAATTTCTTGCATTTGCTTGGAAAGAATATTTGAAAGGAAACAAAGAAAACCCCTTCTTTATAATTTACCAGCACCTTTTACTAATACCGCCCGATTTCTTTTACCGAACGTAAATTGTGGTTTTATAAATGTTTGACAGCCAATTATCTACCAATAAAGTGCGTGCAGTTAATTCCAGCAAACCAAACAACAAATCCGCTGGGAAATTTATAGCTACTCGATACAATTCGAATATATTTATACGAGGTAATTCTTTGTAGGGTATGTATATAATTAACGGATATTAAGCAGTGTTGCGTATATGTAATTCATCTGCTGTTTGTTAACATTTTTATAATTTGAAAAACATAGTTCACAAAATATGTACTATAGACAGTTTGTATAGAAAGGGTCCTTGCTCAGGATATTATCTTTCGGAATCTAATTTAATATTTAATAGTATCTAATCTTAAATGATTACTGTTTACTGTGTACATTATTTTACTAAATTAATCTTGGAGTATAAGACGGTATAAGATCTAAACCAAAGGTTCTTAACCTATGGGTCGCGACCAAAACTAGGGCCAATTGGTATATTTAATAGGTCGCCAAATATTTTCAACGAAATAATTTCTTATGGTATAACGTGGATAATCTTTTATACAAGTGTTAAACAATATATTTGTAAATTTAACTGACGACATAAAAGATATTTTGAAGCAAAACTTAAAATATCTACATGTATTGGTAAAGATGGCCATTTCTATGGAAAGGAAAAGAACAGATCATCAGGCAGCGTTTGGATGCTCCAAGCTACATTCTGTTCGACATGCTACATTGGCTTCATATTCTGCTGCTTTTAGGATTTAATCCTCATACCATTTGAGAAAATCTTGTAAAACCAGCTGTTGTTATATGGTACGTATCACCTGCTGAGATTAAGTTGTGAAAAAGTGCAACAGCTTCACTTGTCAATTGATACAATGCGTGCACTCAGATATATCGAAAGATATTAAACAATAACTAATTATAGCTGTAAAGATTGGTTGCATATGTAGTACTCAGGTTGATGAATCGACTGATATGAGCAACGTCGCTCTGCTCATGGTTTATGTAAGATATCCAGGTGTAAGAGACATGTAAGAACACTTCTTATTTTGCAGATCAATGACAACTACAACAGCAGCAAAAGATATTTTTCATATAATAGATTCGTTTAAGGAAGAAGGATTGCCCGAAGAAGACTGAACGTGCAGCCAACACCTACATTAGATGAGATTTCAAAATTTATTCAATGCCAAGATTCATAACAATAAGATTTAATGTTGTTATTAATATAAGTACTGTCTTTTACATTAATTTAAATATTGTTTGTATGTGTTATTTTGTTTATCCTTTCTTTTGGGGTCACGAAACAATAACCATTACTCTAATCTAATCTAAACTGTTTTTCAAAATATACAGGGTTATTTTAAAAACGTGCGAAAAATGTTAACCACATATAGCTGAGGTGATTTAACACTTTATTATCTAGTACATTTTTTAGGAGTCGACACCGTTGGTGAAATGTTGGGCTTCAAACATTATTCACATCAATTCACTAAATTGTAAATTATTCTTCTGTTTCCTGCCCGACACTTCGTTGTTTTAAACAGTTAACAGCCCAAGCTTAATTTTCAGTCAAAAAGTGCCTACAATGTGAACCAGAAGTGAAAAATTTAGTGTAAAAATGTATTAAAATTCTCATTTGTATTCGATTTGTTATTGTTAAATAACTTTAAATACTAAATTTTGGAACAATTTTAAAGACCTATTTTTGGGAAATTGAATACTAGTCTAGGCGCTGCAATTTCCAGTCAAGAAGTGCACGAAATTTGAGCCAGAAGTGAAAAATTTGTATAAATATTTCTAAATTTGGTGTATGTATTACAAAATCCTCATTTCTATTAAATTTGTTATGTTAAATAACTTTGAATACTAAATTTTCGAAAATAATTGTAAAGATATATTTTTTGGGAATTGAATACTAGTCCAGGCGCTGCAATTTCAATTCGAGAAGCGCACGAAATTTGACCCAGAAGTGAAACATTTGAGTAAAAATTTGTAAATTAGGCATATGTATTAAAATTCTCATTTCTATTTGATTTGTTATTGTTAAATAACTTTAAGTACTAAATTTTCGAAAAAAGTTATAAAAACCTATTTTTGGGAAATTTAATACTAATCTAGGCTCTGCAATTTCCATACAAGAAGTGCACAATTGGTGTAAATATTTCTAAAGTAGGTGTACGTATTACAATTATCATTTATATGATTTGTTATTGTTAAATAACTTTAAGTACTAAATTTTCGAAAAAAATTATAAGAATATACTTTTGGGAAATTGAATACTATTATAGGCGCTGCAAATTCCAGTCAAGAAGTGCACGAAATTTGAGCCAGAAGTAAAAAATTCTTGTAAATATTTCTAAATAAGGCGTACGTATTAAAATTCTCATTTCTATTTGATTTGTTATTGTTAAATAACTTTAAGTAGTAAATTTTCAAATAAAATTATAAAAACCTATTATTTGGGAAATTTAATGCTAATCTAGGCGCTGCAAATGCCAGTCAAGAAGTGCACGAAATTTGAGCCAGAATTAAAACATTTGTGTAAATATTTCTAAATTAGGTGTACGTATTAAGAAATCCTCATTTCTATTAAATTTGTTGTTGTTAAATAACTTTAAATACTAAATTTTCTAAAGCAATTTTGAAAACCTATTTTTTGGGAATTGAATACTAGTCCAGGCGCTGCAATTTCCATTCAAGAAGTGCACGAAATTTGATCCAGAAGTGAAAAATTTGTGTAAATATTTCGAAATTAGGTGTACGTATTAAAATGATCATTTATATGATTTGTTATTGTTAAATAACTTTAAGTGCTAAATTTTCGAGAAAAATTATAAGAATATAGTTTTGGGAAATTGAATACTAGTACCTATAGGCGCTCCAAATTCCAGTCAAGAAGTGCGCGAAATTTGAGCCAGAAGTAAAAAATTCTTATAAATATTTCTTAATTAGGCGTACGTATTAAAATTCTCATTTTTATTTGATTTGTTATGTTAAATAACATTAAGTACTAAATTGTCGAAAAAATTGTAAGAACCTGTTTTTGGGAAAATGAATATTAGTCCGAGTACTGTAATTTCCAGTTACGAAGTGCACGAAATTTTATACAGAAGTAAAAATTTGGAGTAAAAATTTCTAAATTAGGTGTACATATTAAAATTTTCATTTCTGTTCGATTTGTTATTGTTAAATAACTCTTTAAATGCTAAATTTTCGAAAAAAATGGTATAGACCTTTTTTTGAGAAATAGAGTACTAATTCAGACGCTCCTCCTAAGGTTAACGATTTTGTTTTCAAGATATACCCTAATTTACAAATTATTAAGTTTTTCACTTCGGGGTCAGATTTGATCAATGTTTCACACACAATTGTACATTTTTCGCACAAGAAAAAAATTATTACGGGTTTAGTAAATTGATATAAAAAACTTTGACAGCCCACATCCTCGCAACGTTGCCAAATTAAAAAAATTACTAGTTGATTTAGGGGTTAAATATTCTCAGCTATACGTGGTTGCAATTTTTTGCGCATATTTAGAATCACGTTATATAATAGTTTACTTACGAGAAATTATTTATCATATGCATGTCCTTTTAAAATCTTTCGAATAGCTGTTCTAATGGAATAAATATCGTAACTACTTTTACCAAAAAAATCTGTTAAAGAAAATACGCCATCCCAGAATCTCTTAAAACTGTTGAAGCGCATGTACAGAAAAAGAAAAATTATTCACCAGGAATAGATAAAGTAAAAAAAATGAACCTTCACAGAATATACGGAAAATATCGGAATAGGAACCTTAAAGTCAGATTTTCTCATATATTTTCTTATGTAATAAATGAGCAGCTCCTTTAAGATACTAAAGTTTCTGAAATGCGCTTAATAATATCATGCGGATCCGGTAGGTTTATTATTAGTCAGGAGTATATAATGTTATAAACTGCAATATTACTGGGTACTTCCACTTCTTTAAACGAAGAAGCAGGAGAACGGAATACTTTCTTTAGATGTTATTTTACGGATGTAAATCAAACTACAAGTTGACGGAAGCACGCTCGACAGTGTATGTTATTTAATTGAAAGCGGAATCGAGGGATAAGCTGGATCCTTTTTTAAAACTTTTACGATCGCAAAACTGACTATGTCTGTGCTATGAATAAGTATTTTATGTATTACAAAAAGCTGTCTAGAAACTTTGAAACTAAGTAGGAAACTTGTGTCTATGACTTACGCGATAAACTACTCCACAAAAATTAAAACAAAAGCGAAAATTTCCGGACGTGAGAAAAGCTCTTTTACCTAATTTCATTTAACGAAATCTATAATATATCCAAGTATCATTGTGATAGCGTAGATAGAAACGCAATGATTTATTCTTGTGTTTTCCAGTTCTGCTGCAACAGTTTCGTTACTTTACTGTTAACCACCTTTTTTGAAAATGCACGACATAGTCCAGGTTTTTGAAAAACAGTAGTCCATTTTACAGAAACTTTCTGAAGTAATATATTCCGCACAATGGTATTATTATTGGGATATTAATCAGCCACAAAATTCCAAAACTGATTTATTTCTTTCAGAGGAATGTTGCGATCAAAATAGTTTTAAATCATTACAAAGTTCTAAATTAAAATCGCATATGAAAGAAACTATAGGATTTAATGTAAGATATATTACTTACTGTTGTTTTATCTGTGTCAGTTTGTAAATACCCTTGGCTGCTTCGACGGATTTTATTTTCAGCGTATCACCCTATATATTTTTTACTTTGATAGAGAATGCATAGTTGGTATCAAGATTCATTTTCCTGAGGTTGCTCTAGAGTCTAGAAAGATATAGGTTTGATTATCGATCTAGGTTTCTAGCTGCACTAACGCAGAAAAACTAGTTTCTATTTTTCTGGTACGTTTGTTAATAAAAAAAATTCTTCTTCATAAATAAAACCTTGACTTTGATTTCCAAATACCACGAGTATAGGGAGTGTTATTTTTTTAAATAATTTTTGATATTTTACAGAAATAGGCATATTCTTACTAACATTTAAAGAAACTTAAAATGCTGTTTCTCCATCAATGAAGCAATTTCAGCGATGTTATGAGAAGTTATTAATTAAAAATGATTTGAAAATATATGCACAATAAAAATCAGATACACTTGTAGTTAATTTTATTACAAACAATAAAGTATTACCACGTACTTCAATTCAAATTCAAGAACAGCCAACCTTGCTTTGACTATCAGCATTCCTTAGAGGGCTGTAAGGTTTTGAGAATTGCCGTTAGCATATTTGGCGGTGAGCAATCGGTGGCAAGGAAACAGTGGCGAGCAAGTGGACAGACACCTCAATCTAGTTAGTGGATATTCAGAAATCGGGTTTCTCCGTGGGAAGGCACTAGGACAACCGCCAGCTTTAAACAGGTGTTGGTTGTGTTACCTACGTTCATAGAATTTTCTTTGAGGGTGAGTGATGTAAGGGATCATGCCAGATAATTGCCATGCTGTAATAAAGCCTTTAGTAATGTACTTGGTTTCAGAAATTAGAAACCCAGGGCAAACCGTAGATCACCGGCATCCTTTGTTACCGGTAACACACATCGCAGCCCAGTAGGTTAGACGTTAGCAATGTTCCCAATACACTATGACACTTGAATAATAAGAAGAGTAATACACGTTCTTAATTATAACACGTAAATATATGCTCAGAATGCAGCTTACTATACAATATACAAATATAAATTGTTATGATCGTTTGAGTTTTGCCGCTTAGCCTTTGAACTTTTCCATCTGAGCCGTTTGACGTACTTGTGTAAGTCTGGATTTGCCAACAAAAGGCAGTTCTTGGAACTCTTCGCTTTAAGATGCGCCGGAAGGCGCACGTATAAGAAGATTGTTCTAGGACAATTTCGTAGGGTGGGTGTTTGTGCGGCCGGGGGAAGTGAGTGGAGGCTAGTCTGTGGAAGTGAACGGACGTGATTGTCGGGTTGTTAGCTGCTTTCTTCTGCTAAATGAATTTATCGTTTCGTTTTTTGCATAAGGCAAAGAATCTTCGACTTGGGTCGGATTAAAAAATATTAGCAGAGTGTCAGCTTTTTGTAAAGACAATTCAGTGAATTTGTTCTCTCCACTTGTATCGGAATAGAAGCTTTCAACTTCGTGACGGTCTCCTTGAGCCGTTGCAAGTGACCCTCCTGTGCAGCGGCGGAGTTTTTGGCATTTAAAGTTCCCGCCCTAGTTTTCTTTGTTAAAAAAGTTCTGGCCATAGCGTTGTGTCTCCTCGTGATTCAGTCTTCAGGGGAGTGTCTGCAAATTTTTTCTGCTTACCGAAGAACCTAGGAGCATCCCAATTCTGCCTCTCTCTATTCCGTACCGAAGAGAATACTAAGGTAAAACTTGCCGATGTACTGTACAGTGTTTGTTTTTCCCTGTTTCGTGAAAAACTAAGGAATAGAACAGTTTAATTTCCGTGTAATATTAAAAGTGAGGCAATTTTCAGTTGCTCAGTGTTTCATTATTCGTTTTGGTTAAAAGTAAATACTTTCTGTATACTCGAACTCCACTGGCTGTGTAGATCTGTTCATTAAAGTAAATGTCTCTGTGTTTAACTGCAATTATTACCGTTTTGGATATTTTTCTTGTGCCTTACCAATTTCAAACAGTAGAATTATATTTGTCTTAAAATTCACCATATCTTTTATTTCTGTGATATTTTATTGTATTGTGTTCATAAACTTTGCAAGCTTTATATACAGGAGGAGGCACAATAAAGGTGAGTCCGATTGCCGTAAGCTGCTGGCTTCTCGGCCTTCCACGAGAACCTGCAATCAGCTGTGATTTGGAAGGTGGCGCCCACTAATTTTGACTTACTCTGTGCACAAATAGGTACTATTTCCCTCCCGTAAGCGTTTCTCCTGAACCATCCCTACTCCTTTGAGCTAAGACGAAGGCTTTTGCCACCTTTCCTGTTGCGGGTCGACGAAAAAGCTCGTTTGGCCAGTAACAAAATAAAGTTTGAAATCCCTTTACGACCACGAAATATAATGATTCAAATCACCATTTTCAGAAGAATATGGTGACCTTTAATTTTTTTGGTTCATAGACTACTTACCTTTCCATTAAATCCTAATCGATGCCGGATTGAATATCGGTACATCAAAAATATTGCTTTCTATAACGGTTTCTCTCCAGACGTTATTGATAATTGAATTAGAAAATGTAAGCTAAGATTAAATGTTCGTAATTCCACGACTTCACAAAGTTCCTACTTTGAAGCAATAATCACTAAAAATTTAATCAAAATTTCGATCCATCCCTTAACCAAAGGTGTTGATAAAATATGCAAACAAATCAATTCCATAATTATATTCGGTTTAAGTAACACATTCGGTACTTGTTGGGAAACCCTAAAAACAAAGTAACAACTTTGGAAAAGTCGGGGATTTACGACATTGACTGTTCTCATTGTTTTGGAATATAGATTGGGCACACTAAACGTAATATTGAAATTAGGTAAAAAACATACAGCTGATTTCAAAAATCATAGATTCGGTAAATCAAGTGTTGCCCAACATATTTATGACATAAGACACGGTATAAAACTGGAAAATCTACAATTATTAAAGGAAGTCTTCAACAAAAGAATTGAATTGCTATGAAAGGATTCATACTTTAAAAAATAGGGGGATCTTTAAATTCAGATAATGGGCCAATCCTAACTAATTTGTTGAAAATAATTGCTTCACCAGTTAGGCGTAACGAACCCGATTTACTATTTAATTGTTGACTTGGCGAAGGACTTATCGCTAGACGTACTCCTCAGCCAGTTACTTTAGTTTGTTCAACTTCCTATTGAGATGGCAGATTTGTTGCCGAAACACGTATTTAGGTGTTCTAAATATCGTGGTGGTAAAGGTATTTCCAAAAGTTTATTTACTTAAACCACCGTCTCCAATTAGTCCTATACAACAGCAGCTACATACATACCAAACAAAGCAGACGGTATATTTAAAATAATGTAAAATAAAATGTAAGTGAACCAGATATTAAGCAATTTTTGGGTATTTTGGACTTGCATGTCGACTAGTGTTATCAATACCTCCTATGCAAATATTTTAATTTTTTGATCAAAATGTACATTTGCATTTCTTGTTCCGCTTTTATGAGAATTAAAAGGTTTTCTCATCTTCATTTTATCTTTTGGTTCCTTGGAGGACATTTACCGTAAAACGATTCTAGACACTGAAATTTAACAGTGACAAGCCGAGCAGTTGAATACGCGAGAGATCTGCAAGGTGTGTTTGCTATATCCGTTCTATATAAGTTCGTATTAAACGATGTGAGATAAATATTCTGTATAAAACGTATTTATCTACATAGCACATCAATACATAATACAGGTGCAAAAGAATTTGTTAAAATTTAAAATTTCCATTGTGACCTGGCCACCAGGAAGCATAAATCGAACTGCAACTGGAGACACTTTTTTAAATGACGGTAAGTAATTTTGGAAAACCCAACTAGGCACCCTCGCCCTTTTACAACTTAAATATTGCAACAATCTGGAAAATGCTCTCACCCTTTTACATATGAAGAAGGCGAAACCAGAAAACCTCAAAAATGTATGAACTTTTCTAGAGAAAATATCTAGCTAAACATCTTTTTTGGTAATTGTTAATGCCATTTACGTACACGTTGATATTTAAAAAACTTTACTAACTTTACGAAGAAATGTCCAAGGAGGGGAACAATTGTGCGGTTCATTATATCCGGAATCTCATTATCTACAGTTCGATATGAGCAAGGATATTTACAAAGGATCTTATGGACACTTTGGAAATAATTCGTTATATACGGCGGTTCGCTATATGCAGTCTGCTATAAGCGACATCAATTGTAATACGGTTTTTAATTCGCACCTAATTGACAAAACACATATATTTATAATTTTTTAAAGTATTCCTCTCCACGGTCAATGCATTCTTGCATCCGTGAAAACCAATCTTCAAAACATTTTCTCTAATCTTCCCGCGTTTGGTTATTTATTTCATTTTTAAATGCGTCAACCGCTCCTTCGGTTGATGTAAAACGTAAACCCCATAACTTATTCTTTACACGCGGAAATAAAAAGAAATCATTAAGTGCTAGGTCTGGACTATACGACGAATGACCCATTATTTTAATGTTTTAGGCATTCAAATACGCAGCCGTTGGAGCAGCAGTGTGCGTTATCTTGATGCAAGATGATCCTTTCTCTTGGACGATTTTGGCGAACATTTTGTAGAACTTGAGGCAAACAAACTGTAGTGTACCATTCAGCATTACCAGTACGGCGATCCTCCAGTGATGCAGTGGAAACATGTACAGTAATTCCAAAAAATGTGGCGACCATCTTCCTGTATCGACTTTTTTCACGAACAACTTTTGTTGGAGCCCATTCGTTCTCAAAGACCCAAACTGCCGACTGTTGCTTTCTTTCGGGATCATAGCAGTATACCCATGTACCCAGTACCATTACTACGAACACAGCTAGAATAATAAAATAAGAACTCACAACGTTAACGTTAATATAAGATAAGAAATAAAAAGCATACAGCTAAATTTCCAACTTCCTATTGCATAACTTAATATTCAGTTAAGTGAACTTAGTCCTTTACTCAAAACTATATTATGTTAGCAACCATTCTACTCTATGTCTCCTACTGGATATTTTGTCGCTTACACTGAACACCCGCAAACAACCTTTTGGGGAAAGCAGTCATACATGTTACATGTACAATTTCTTTATCTGCATAGCAACAACAATGTTATGATTCTAACCAAATTCCGTAGAATGAACGCTAGTTTAAATTGGCAACCCTTAGTACAGTTTTTCCACCATTACCATATTTTTACTACTTTCAAATAATTAATTCAGAAGTATGCCCCAGAAAGGATTGATATGCGCTGTGAATATATGAACAGATTATTTTAAAGTAGTGTTGAGGATGTAAAATTACACTTATAAATTTGAGAAATTAAGCTCTGCGTCAGCTTTTGGAAATCAAGTCTACAGCATTAGCGCTAGGCGAAAATATAAGAAATTTAATGTAAATGAAACGTGCGTTTAATGTGTTTTTCGAAAAAACGCAGATAGAAAAAGATATGACTAATGAATTTGGTAAACCAGCTAACACCCGTTTTGCCATGCTCAAAAATACTAATTGCATGATTGATGTTTGTATCTGAAGAACCATTTGAGTGTTTGTGATTAATGGACAAATCTTAAATATTCAAACACATAAGTACAAATAAATAACAACAACAAATAGACAATTATTAACTGGGAAGAATATAAATTAGTGTTAGTATCATCTGAGGCAGCTCCTCTGGGTTTAAATGCAGAAAAAGTTGAATCAAAACTGGTATTGGATAACCGGAAAATATAAATTACCTCACCAAGAGGAACAATATATACAATATATTTAAAATCGGACCCTGAGCATGTAGGAGTAAAAGGCAATGAAATGTAAGATGAAATTGCAAGGAAAGGTGACGAAACCTTACTCATAAGACTAGAATGCTCGTGTAAATATCTGAACAATTGGTTGGACCATCAAATACTTAACTGCTGGGAAGAAACTCCGGAACCAATCCATGCAAAACGATTCATTCCGATCAACCCGCAACACTAGATATTAATGAAAATGAACTACTAATAATTATAGGACTACTAACTAGCATTATCGACTAACTATTATCTAAAATAATTGGCATAGTCCATGATAGGTACTTGCAGCTTATGTCATGAGACGACGAAACAGCGGAGCACATACATAATCTGTGAGTGTGAAACACTAATCCGCAACCGTTTTGTACGGCCTAGGAGATGGGTATCCAACAGCCTCAAATCTTAGGTCACTCTTCCCCAAAGGGGATCTCGTTTCGTAAGGGACTCAGAGATCGACTATAAAAATGATTAAAACTCAACAATAGATGTTTCAGGACGTGATGGAATAGATACCGACGAACGTAAAGGACCCATATATGCAAATCTACAATCTTGTATCATATGAGTCAATAATTTTTATGGTGGAAACATGGAACGTGGAACATTTACTCGTTAAGGGTATTTATTTCAATATTTTTTTTTTGGTGCAAAATTGAATTTTATTTGGTTCCGTCTCATTTAGATTTACAGCAGTTTGTCCATACCTGCTTTCTTTTCTGCATTCTCTACCACAAGAAAATTACAATTGTTCATAACAGATAACATCCATATATCATTGTTCCACAATAAGCACTTCAAAATAGATAAAACAAAAATACAAATACTCCAACAACTAACTAGCAACAGAAATTAGTCAGGTATGAGAATTGCGCGAACATCCGAAGTTACTTGACGTTTTTTTAACGTACACATTGATTTCTTTTCAAATGTTGCAGTATTATGTCGCACGTTTTCCAAAATCGCAAAAAGCAATTTAATTTTTAATGAACTTCCCTTAATATTAAAGAATTTAAAATGTAATCAGAGAAAAGCCATTGAAGTGTGAATTTCACATTTGTTGACAACATTCTGTTATAACCAACAGTAGATTTACTGGAGCGGAAATATCGGTTTTCACTTAATGAAAAAATCTCAATAGTGACCGTTGTTTACGGATGTTTGCTTCTGGTGACAATGTTTTGCTACTCCGAATTATGTATTTACCGTGTATTATTACAGCCCAGTAAGCACGTAATACCGATAACTGAATAAATGTATCTTCTGTAAAGTACTACTATTAATGTATAAAAAGTTGTGTACTAATTTATTCAGCAAATTAATATTAACAAATGGAATGAATAAATACTGTGGATGTAACACTTTTTTAGTAAATACAATATCTATGTGTAACAATCAAAATCGGCTTCTGTACGATTAGTGATGGGCAAATGCATAATTATATGTTTTTTGAAACTATCCTTCCGTTGCAACAAAATGCTTTTTTTCCTTTTCCGTTTCTTCGCAGAGTTCCAATCCATATTCCACTTGATCGTCTTTCACAGTGCGATTTATTTTATGTTCAAAATGTCAGTTTTCTTTGCAACATCTTCTATTTCACTTCCACTGGTTTATTTTTGGCGACTTATTATATGTTATAAACTGTTAATTTTTTAAGTTTAGATCACGTCTCCCTTTTACGTCAGCCATTGCAAAGGGTTAGATTAATATTGAGTTAGCTGCTGCTAACTAGCCTGCAGGCCGAAGTGAGAGATCTGATATAACACTCAAAGTTAAAAATATAAACTAAAAAATGCATGCCAACAACAACAATTGCTCGTGGACGGAAACAGTCTTAAGAAAAATGCATAATGTAAACCTAAGTCATCATTACCATAAAGGATGGTTTTCCGAGTAACTGGGCAATTTCCTTCTCCACAAAACCCCCTAGACATTAACCCCCTCTCAATAACCCCCACGAACAAAACTCCCTATTTAAAAAACTCCCATACAAAGAAATCCCCCATATAAAAAACCTCCCGGCCATTAACTTCCCGTATAAAAATAAAAACTCTTTATATAAAATTGATACAACAAAATTTTTAAATTCACTGAGGTTATGTT
This sequence comes from Limonius californicus, assembly GCA_014611495.1. NCBI lineage: Eukaryota > Metazoa > Arthropoda > Insecta > Coleoptera > Elateridae > Limonius > Limonius californicus. Next base: position 19,598 of record JABXWE010000152.1, read on the forward strand.
AGGTACTTTAAAAGTATTTCATTTTTCTCCCGCTCTCTATCTCTAAAATGTACATATTAGGTGTTGTATATAGTATAATTTTTAATTACTGTCCATATTTTCTTGTGTCAGAAAAATGTCAAATTTATTATAAATTATAATAACATTTACTATCAAATACATTTTTGTGTTCATTGTTTGTTCTGTCAAAGAAACTTTATGTAAAGAGTTTTTATTTTTATACGGGGTTTAATGCCCGAGGGGGGGGGGGCTATATGGGGAGTATTTTTGTGTAGGGGTTTTCTAAACAGGGGGTTATTGTCCTAGAATCGTTTTTTCTATGTAGTTGTATATGTCCAGTCCGTTCTTCGCAAAAATGAAAACAATCCGCGAATGATAACATTATCAGTGATTCCAATAAGCAATCTGTACTGTATTACTATTTGGTTTTATAAAACGTAAATTTTGGTTTGCACTTATTGACAGGTTATGGGAAACGCCCCATGTGTGTATTCTTTGCGTTCTAATAGCATAAAAATATATATTTATTTCTTGAAAAAATTACAATTTCAATAAGTTTATCATAAAACTCGAAAAATTCTCCGCAGAAATTTTCTTTAAACTCAAACCTATATGTAGGTCTAGGGTCTAAAGCTAATAAAAATGTTACCTCTGGTTTGTTTGGAATGTACTGTTATCGCGAAAATTTAGAAATTTGAAGTAGAGGTTCCTCAAAATGTTGGTGTGTGTATGCGTGTAGGTTTCTGAGTAGTAGGGTTCTATCGATTATTAGCCATACAATCGATAAAAGGTCATTCTGCCGATCAATCGGTTTTGATGTTTATTTTATTTTTATATATATACACGTGTGTGTGTGTGTGCGTACTGTTCCGAACTTTAAATTGTAAAACAAAGACCGCTACATCCGGGAAAAATCTGAAAGTGTGCCTTCCGTCGCACAAGAAGTAAAGCCGTAGGTCCCATGCCACTAGGATGTGTAACATGTAAAAATCACTGCTGAGGTAGGAACTACTCCTGATAGACAAAATTTATAGTTAGGGTGTACAATAAGCCAAGAGTTTCGGTGCATAGAGATGCTTGTAAATCCGCATCCAGATCTCGCCCAAACAAAACAAACAAGGCTGCTACGATAATGCCAACTTTAACGCCCATTTCCTCAAAAATCGTTTATTGAACTGTTTTAAATTTAATTATTTGAGAACTTTAGATATTAAAAATACAGTATTTTTTTAGGAATAGCCAATTGTAATAACGGCACGTTTCCAATGTTCCTTGTTGTTGTTGTAGTTTCCTTGAAAAAATAATATTATTTTATTAATTCGACGTAAAATTCAAAATTTCTTGTGAAATGGTATTTAAAAATAATAATAATAATAGTGAAGAAATTATTGTAAATTGTAGATACCTGTTAATGTTTGCTCACAACCCAATTTATACTGGCAGTAGAACGAGTTCAAACAAGTAATTCATTGTCAGATAAAGTTCAGTTCTCAATATCTGCTTATCATCTACGTCCACAAGTTCGAATTAAGAAAACAGTGGAGTGTATCCAGAGGAACTCTTTTATTAATGACATTACGAGGATTTTAAATTTGTTCTGATAGTTTCAATTTAAGTTGTGCTGAGTTTGTGATAAGTCAGCAAATTTTAAGGACTCTGGAATAAGTAGCTCAGTTACTCCTTCGTACATACATTCATACAATCTAGACTTTATGACATTCTAGGTATTATTAAGAAAACAGGACATAATGTGATTGTTTTTGAAGTAAAACAAAGGTATAGCTAACTATAGCGAGAGTGATTATTTTTAGGCGGGTGTAACAATGAAGAATTAACATACCACGTTTAGGGTTTTCCTTCTTTTTAGTATAACTTCCAACACGTGCAATAGAAACGTATGTCAATTTTTTCTTTACGTCATGGCGTACGATATAAAGCAGCAGCGGCTCTTAAAATTGGTGTTACAGGTGTTCAACGGTCAGCAAACGAAGATAAGGAAATTATTATTGTAAAAATAAGAATTTGCATAGAAAAATTAAAACCAAAACCGAAGGTTATGTGTGAAGGTATTATAGCCCGGAATGGGACGTTTGAAAGCGTCCGTTCGAACGCGTTCAAACGTCCTAGACCGATTACAGGCCTGAATTCAAACGTCCTAGACCGATTACAGCCTGAATCAGGGAGGTAATTTGTGAGTTGTACGCTTCCAAAATACCATTTATATTAGCAATACTTTAAAAAGTTTTAAATAACGTGAAATTGTCCACGTATGTACACAAACACTATCGAAGCTATTGGAAAGTTGTAGTTTTAAATTCAAAAAGTAGTGGAATCGAGGATATTTATGCGAACTTGCCCATATAGCACATAAATCAGTGGTTTTTTTTTTAATATTATTTTAAGAACTTAGAATTAACAGTCAGATAGCTTGTATTCACAGATGAAACATGAATTTTTGTAAGGGTTAGTACAGAACATCGTGGTAAGATGACACAACCGAACTATTTCGTGGAGAGCAGTTTATTGCACTGCGTGTTCATATTACGGAGGGGCTTATTTGTGGTTCTAGCCTAATTTTTGTCAGTGAAGCAAACACTCCCGATTATCACGATAGTATGAATAATGAGAAATTTTAAGATTGAGTAAAAAGGCAACCTATACTGAATCCTGAAAGTCCATCGTTACTAGTTTTAGGTAACGCATCATATCACTCGAGAGTAGTTCAGAAACAACCGATTAGTAATTGGAAAGAACAAGAAATTAAAGATTGCTTAGATAAAAAAAATTCTTATCTGCAAAATTCACTACGAATCGATTTATTACAAATTGCCAAGCATCACAGAAAAGAGAACAAATACGTTATCGATGAAATGCTTCGAGAACATTGGCATGAAACACTACGTTTACCGCCATATCACTGTCATTTCAACCCCATCGAACGTATACGCTTAAATTGTAAAAGCTACTACGATAAACACATAGGCCGTGACGGATATGGAGATGCTGATGTGACAGCCGTGTGGCATGAAGTAGCGAATCAGTGTAATGCGAAAAATTGACAAGATTGTTATAAACCACACAGAAAATGTAATTAAGGCTTGGTGGGAACGAGAAAAATGGTTCGGTATCGACGATTTTCACCAATTATTATAACTCTAGGTGGCGACGACAGCAATAGCGACGAAGAATTATCTGACGTTGTTATTCTGATGAATAACTTATTACACATATTTTACACCATAACCGATAGTAACAATACTTCCTAAATGTGCAATGAAATGATATGTATAAGTAATATGTTTTATTTTAATTTAGTATTTATCTAGTAAGTTTAAAATACATATTGCTCATTTGGTCATTTCTTTTACTACTAGGTATAAAACTGTTACACTCTTATTATTTGCAATTTCTATGATTTTTATTGTTATTAATGCACATGCCCGTGTCTGACGCAGGCGCTCCTTACTGGCAATTTTGCACGTGCACGTGTGTCACACGGGCGACTACACTACTTTGCTACACAAATTTCATTTGCCTGTTCCCGACACGGGCAGCTGAGGATACGTTTGCACGATTTGTTTTTCTACTAAATAATAGATGTCCCCAGTATTATCGAATTACTAAAATAAATTAAAAATGATATAAGCTTTAGAATTTATCATTATTTTGCGTTATGTTTCCACATAGATATTCTACTACAAAAATTATTATGGTATATATGCTCAGTTGTTATGTTCTTTTAAAATTTGCCGCTCCATTCGAATTAATTTCGTAATTAAATTGCCGCTCCATAGGAATTAAAAACGTTATTTTAATTGCAGTTTTATGTTGGTTACAGCTTTCGCTATTATTTTGTTTTTCTAAGATTGAGTTATGTTGACAGTTCCATTTGTGGGTTTAAATTGCCGAATATTGTTTTTTTTTCGCGCCTGACCTTAGACGCTTCTAAGAATTGATTCTAGAACATATTTCGCCATATTTCAAATTGTTGCAATATTTTGGGGGCAACGCAGGTTTGAGGTGCGTTTAGGTCGTCAGTCAGTTTTTGATCTTGATTGGCTCCGGGTGCGCGAGTCCATCTACGAGGGCCGTTATGAAATTAAAAAGTCAGCCTTCGATCTTCGCCGAACTCCGATCTCCGCAATTACATCAATCGGGGGGCCGTAAATAATTCGAGTGCTGCAAGTGCCGGCTTGGGTTTTTCGACGGGTATACCTGGTGTAATTTTCGTTTTCTTGTTTTACCATGGGGTGAAAACAGAATTTCGACAATGGTCGGATCTTACGCTAGGAATTTTAAACCCAAACACGAGGCAATTCATTGCGAATTAGCCGATCGCCTTTGGCGGATTATAGTGTCAAGCCCATTCTATGTACCTGCATATTGCGACGCTGTTGTGAAGGACTCCCATTTTATCCAGTCTTCAGGGGCGTACCTGTGGATTTTTACCATCATTCTGTTCAACTCCTCGAAATTGTGCCTGCCTGCATCAAAATTCAATATAAAAACTAAAGTTTTGTGTTTTCTGAAGCGACACCTTACGCGCTACTTGCAAAATTCAACATCACTGAACCTTTTCCATTGGGAAACAAGAAGCGACCTTCAGTCGCGGACTGTCTTTGTTTGTAGTACAAAATATAAGAGTAAATTTTTATATATATTGTGTTGCTGTCATTTGGTTGTATTGCCAATAATTTCATTATATATAGGAGGAGGGACAATAAAGGTGAGTTCGATTCCCGTAAGCTGTTGGTCTATCGGCCTTCCACGAGGACCTACACTCAGCTGTATTTGGAAGGTGGCGCTCACTAATTTTGAATACCCTCTACACAACTACGAAGATTTCCTCCCGTAAGCGATTTCCGTGAACTCCCCCTACTCCTCTGAGCTAAGCTGTAGGTCTTTTTCCACCTATCCGGCTACGAGTCGACGGAAAAGCCCGTTTGGCCCGTAACACAGTTTTATATGAAATGCACACCCATGAAAAATTAAGCTATGGGTTTGAAAATTTGCTAAAATAATGTTTCATTATTGCGTATGAAATGATAACTCTTTCCATTAAAAAAATCAAGTAATTGTGGTGTTCGTCTACTGTCTCTCATCAATTTGTTGTTGTTTGTGGGGAAATGAGGGCCGTAGGAAAGTACGTCGATATCGAGGAGAAAAACGAAATGTAGAGTTTGTTGAAAGACGCCATACAGCTTTAACACCTGGTGTTACGGTTTGGGGTGCGATTTGTTTCGGTAGAAGATCACCTCTTGTGTTCGTCCCAGGCACTTTAAATCATCATGTAAATCCAGAATGTACTTCCAACAAGCACAATTGCAAATTTGCCCTGGCCTGCACGATTACCGGACCTATCGCCGATCGAATATCTTTGATACGTGATGGACCGGCGGCTAAGGTTATTGCCAAGAGCTCCTAATAACTCAGACGAGCTGAGACACCAGTTTGAGGTTATATGGAACGAGATACCCCAGGAGAACATAGACAACTTGATAGAAAGCATGCTACGACGAGGAAATGCTTGCATTGCTGTTACACATTATTGATTTTGTTTTTCTTGTTGTTATTGTTCTCTTTTAATTGTTAATATTTTGTTATGAAAACCTGATCATTTCATACGCAATAATGAAACATTATTTTAGAAAAGTTTCAAACCAATACCTTTATTTTTAATGGGTGGTGCATTTCATATGAAACGAAGTGTATTTTCGGATACTAAAATAAATATGTCGTGTTTTTTAATATATAATAGATGTCTCTAGTGTTATAGAATTACTAATATGTGCGAGCTGCTTGTATCAACTATGAATGTTTACAAAAATTTTAAATTGTGTTTACATTAGAAACTCTCAAGTAGTCATTCACAGGAGTGTTTATAATTCGTAGTTGTATGTTACAGTGCAGTAAAAATATTCGTTTCTTCTAATTTGCATAAGTATTAAATTAGTGGGAATAAAATATTGTCAAAAAATATATTGTATTTTGTTTTTGCACCTACCAGGATAAATGCACTAGCTACGTCTCATAAAAAATATTTTTTTCTATTAATTGTGCATGTGTACCAAATTTATGAAAGAAAATAAATGAATTATTTTTTCACAGAAAATTCAAAATTAATGTATCTTGTATCTGTACCAGTGTTTGCTTACTTTAATAGCTTTTTATGTAAGAAATATCCTGAAAATTTATACACATACGTTTTTTACTAATCCCTTCTCTTTACGCCGTTGGCTTGTATTTTTCGACAAAAACTTGTACAATATTGGGCGATCACGAGTGACACTGCTTTATAACTGTGCAAATTACAAAATTAGTTGTGTAAATAAAATGTTAAAACTCGGCCCTGAATAGCAACATTCTTTACATATACATTTCCCAGATTTCTTCTACATACGCTTTTCTTTACGGCTACTATTTTCCTCCACTCTAATAAAAACTTTGTTAAGTGTCGGATATCGGCACTGAGGTGCTATAGAATATTTTCAGTAATTGCTCATGGCATTTCTTGCATCTTATCCGCTGTGTGAACTTGAATAACACCATAGACAGAGATTAAGTATGCTATTTGTGGCTTCTGGTTTAATCGTCGCAGGGGATGACGTCATGAATTAGCGCCCGGATTTAAACCGTTACAAATAGTTATTTTGGGCGTGAAACTTTATTAACTTATAACTCAGGAATTATTTCTTGTTATGGATGTTTGTTTAACGTAAAATATTAGTTTATTACATCTATGAACTTTCAGCATGTTCTCTATTGCATAAACTCATGAATTGCAGTGTGTGTTGTTTACAACTACTAAAAGTATTTTATTTGATTTTTCATATTATTCAATACAATGTTTTGAGAATGAGCATAGTGTATAGATAAAGATATTTTGTGCCCAAATGGGAGATCTTTTGCGACATATTTTTAGTACAAATATGCATATTTACCCAGCTCAACTTATGACAGCCAGCCGGCGAACGCAAATGCATTTTGCATGCAGCTATGGTCGAGTAACTTTATTCCTGACCAGCACAAGTTCTTATGCCCCGGAGCTGAAACACAAACTGCGAACTCGAGGTAAATCTCCGGCTGTCCGCGCTGCCGGATCGCTATCAGGGCGCGAGATGCCTAAGGATAGGGTCCGCCCCGCTCCTTAGCTTCTGATAACTCACAGATAACAGGATAACGCCCGGTTGCTGCTGGCCACTTAAATGCTTCCTCACAAATCCTGACCGTAAGTTACAACCGAAATGGTCTCGATAATCCGGGGTTCAATAACAAACTCTTCTATCTGGGCATAATCTGATTAAGTCAAAATCATCCGCGATGGACGTTCCAGAACTTCATCTGACGAATATGGAAAAATATTTCATTTGAACATGTGTTTGAATAAAAAAGTTAAACTGGATACGCCGTGATAAATGTATACTTTTAAGGGTATAAAAAAGAGTTATTACATGACACTCAAAATATAGAGAAGTGATTTTTCAAAGTATTCTTTATAATCGTAGAGTCACGCGCAGCAGGCACGCGTGATGATATTCCGACGGCATTTGATAACCGTTAAACGAGTGTCAAAGAGGAGCTCAGTAAATCACACGGGTGACATAATCACCAGATACTATAAAGGTAACATAAAGGTTCATGTCACGATTTAAATGACTGCTTTTGTGCTTTTAGAAAGCACTAAACTCGTACATATTAAAGATAAAGATTATAGGTCTAAAGCAATTTTAATGGAACGTTTTTAAATTACTATTTGACTGCACTATAAATATAAACCAAGATCAGAACTCTTTGTATTTGTCATTTCAAACCAATCCTTCCTCTTTATCCACCAGGCTTTGGGTTGGTAAACAGCAAAAGTTTTCCCGCAAACGCGCTCTGCTGAACAGGTTTGTGTTGTTGCTTCTCATCTTATTTTTTGTTATTAAAAAAGAATAACACCAAAATATAATACGCAAAATTTGTACGCAGTGAATAAAATGATAACCGTAATTAACGAAATAAAAACAGCCGTCAGACGAATGGTACAACAAATAAAATTTCAGCTAAAAACAAAATATAATTATGTAGGCGCGAAAATTTTTGCTTACTTTTGATATAAATATGGTTAACATATTTAACGAATCCTCTTTGTTTCCGCAATTCTATTTGTTGTAAAAGAATAACATTCAGTTACTGGGATTTTTAAAACATTAGCTGTTTCATGGTTCATGATTGTTCGTACATTTAACTGAAACTTTCAGTTTTACATTATTATGCGACCAATAATAAGAACTGCTCGTGCGTTTAAAATAGGATGTAATTATTATAATTTTGTTTGAGTTATCTTACAGTTTTCCTCTACAGAAGCCAACTGAAACAACAGCATATTTTGCAAGTATTTCCTTTTTAGCAAACTGTAACATTTTAATGTTTGTTTCCTATCATAATTGAAACAGGTTAACTTGAAATTAATCATTATAGCGTTATGAAACATTTTCTTCTGTATGTCGATTTGGTACATACAAAAGAAAGTAAATGCATGAATATACAATTTTTTGGCTATTTCAAAATTCATCTAGCAAAGTATTCGTGTAAATATTATATGCTACTTCCTAGATTATTGGATTGATTGTTATAATTAAATACCTGCCAACAACGTAGTAACAATTTTTGGAAACTAACTGATGGATCCTTGAAACTGAAGTAAAGTGTATTTTCAAAATGTATAAAATTGTTCGGTATTTTGCCCTTCAATTGATAAATTTACGAACATTTTCCGATGAAAGCATATTTTTTACAAATTACAGTGCAAAAGTTGAAACTGTATTAGTCCTAATAGGGCAAACCATAAAGCCGAATGCTTAATTATTTTGAAAACCTTGCGGGCTTGTAGGAATTAACTACTAACTTTGTTTGTATTTTAAATGAACATGAGTTGATAAAACATTTGATTTCAAACTAAATTGTTTACTGCTTAAACAGAAAAACCTTCTATGCTATGTATTTTGGTATAGCCCAATATTCAAAAATATATATCGAACATGTGTGTGTCTCGTTGTTTCGAACATTGGTATTGTTTTAAAGAAATCAGTAAATAATTTTCATATTTGTTATATTTTCATCGTTTTTTTGTATATGTAAGTGGTTGTTAATTATGGAACAGCGTATATTAAATTATCTATCACTCTATACAATAATCGACACAGTGTTGTAGGGAAAGAAGCGGCCGTGGCGCAGCGGTTAGTGCGTTGAACTATTGTGCTGAAAGACCTGGGTCCAGGAATATGGGATTCTTACACAGCCGCTTTCCATCGGAAAACAATGACACACAATCGGGGTATTTCTGCCAAGAATCCTTCTCTGAAGAAGAAGTATAAGACACTTCCCAAGGATCGGAGCCCGCGTTAAACCGTAGGTCCCCTATGTTTGTGTTTATTATTTTACACGCACGCCACAAACATAGGAGCGAAAGTAATCACTTTTGTTCGGAAGCCAAAGGACTGTAGGGAAAAATGAAACTATAATATCTTTCAGCTAGATATGTCAGTCATTTCGTATGTAGTGACAATTAATTAAGACCGTTTGACAGCCAGCGTAATGTAATTATGATTACATTCGTGGAAATACCTTAGTATATAAGGAATTTCACTTAGCTGTAACCTTCGTTTGTTTTTATGAATTTGCAGAATTTATTTATATTTCCTACTATGGAAGAACAGAGAGGCTAGCGGAAAGAATATGAGAGAGCGATTTATTTTCATTTTAATATACATTTTCGCATTGAATTTATGCATGTATATACGATTTTTAGTGGGATAACAGTGCTCAGTTTAAATATTTTTCAGAGTACATCGATAGCTTTTTTTTACAATGTAGAGTTTATATCCAAAAGATATACCTATAGAGAAAAATTATACTCCTACATCTTATTTAATATTGTATGGAAGACAAAATTTGCAATTAACAGACTATCCTTGAGATATAGTTACACTAATTTTAATATTAGATTTCCCATTCTATGCCTGTTAGATTTAAAAATGTGTCTTATTCCTTCCGCATAAAATATTGACACGTTTTTGACAAATACATTTCTTCTACATGCTGGGTTCAGAAAATAGTGTTAACTTTTGGTTTCGCACAATTTTTGTAGTACTATGCACTTATCGACAATTACAGCTGAACATAAATATTAAAAATGATAGTTCGAATTGTGTCAAATTATAGTAACTTAAATTAGATTTTCTTTGGGGAAGTTCTCATCTCATACTTATATTAGCTGATACTAAAGCAGCCTAAATTATATCCTTCTAATGGGCAATTGGCTATAATTTAACTGGGTACGATTTAATATTTTACTTATATGGTCTTGCAACATAGGTTTAAAAAAATAAAAAAGGTGAACAAAAACGATATTTAACAACGTTGAGTAGGCCGTTGGTGAATTCTATTAGTGTAAACCCTTGTCATTTATCTGCTTTATAAATTACGCCTAAGTGCCACGGAGAGCAAAACAAAAACGGAGAAATAATATCAAATAACAAAGCCGTAACAGAAAGATGGAAGGAATGCCTAGAAGAATTATACAAAGCCGATGAAAAAACACCATAGAGGAAGTTGTAATAAACGGAAATGATGAAGAAGACAATAGACCGATATTAAGATCAGAATTCGACAGAGCGATGCATGACCTTGGCAATAATAGAACCCCAGGTGTTGACAATATCCCCCGTGAAATAATCAAAAGCCTGAAACAAGATACACTAGATAAAATTTTTCAGCTCATACGAAACATATATGAAACAGGACATATCCCAAGAACTTTTACAAAAACTGAATTAATACCGTTCCAAAAAAGGCCCCAGCGCCGAAATGCGAGAACTACAGAACAATAAGTCTTATCACACACGCATCGGAAATTCTCGCAAAGATTATATACCGCAGACTAGAACGAATAATAGAAGACAATGTGACGAAAGACCAATTTGGTTTTAGACGAAACACTGGAACAAGGGAAGCAATCATGGCATTAAGAATGTTAATAGAAAAGGTGATTGGGAAAAATAAACAAATATACATTGCTTTTGTTGACACGGAAAAGGTTTTCGAAGGAGTAAACTGGAAGAAGATGTTTAACACATTGGAAGAAATACGAGTTGATAAAAATGAGAGAAGAGTGATATACAACATACATAAAGAACAAACAGCGAGTGCAGAGCATAATGGAGAACGAGAAGAAGCACAAATTAGACAAGGCGTCAGACAGGGATGTGGTCTCTCGCCATTACTTTTTAGTATATATGTATATATAAGCAACAGAAAAAACGAAAATTACAAAGCAAAAATCAACTATTTGAAAAATTTACAATAACTTATTCAAAAATTAACATAATTATAGTAAATGTTCAAAATGTAGCCCCCCAGCTACTACACACGAAGCACATCTACGAAGTAACTACACTAAAGGCCTTGTGCGATGGACGATTCCTATTCGGAAAATGTTTTTGGTACAGGCGAGCAGCTTCGCGTGAGTTACCCCAAGCAGCTCCATACATGAACATCATGTCATGCTGTTTGGCAAAAGTATAATTCGCCATAACACAAAAATACGAAACACAGAAAAAATCATCGAGGGAAAAAAAACGAATTATAAAAGGTACGAAAGAAACAAATGCAGGAAAAGTCAGAAAATATCACAAAAATATCGAATTGTGTCAAAATTGACGTTATTTGAATGCATGTATGTCTAGATCGTTTTTTTTTCAAAATTCCGTGTAACCTGTACAAAATTATTTAAAATGTTATTTGGTTTGCCTATTTTCAGGTACTTCTTAAAAAATCTTTAAGTGGCTCTATTTTCTAAAGGAAACACTTTTGACCACACATTTATTAACAAAAGTTGTTTGCTTTGTTGTGTATTGCAAGCCCTACAAGTTTGTCCATACAATTTGAATTTGAAAAGTGGGAAAGAGGGCTTTATTTATCTTGTATTAATTTCCGTCGTTATGGAAACAAAAAGTAGGTGGTAAATTTAGTAAATTGAGTTGCCTACATTTAGGGGCTTGTTAAAGAATCTTTGGGAAGCTCTATCCCTGAAAGGAAATACTTTTGATCATACATTTATAAGCCCTAGAAGTGTGTCCCTGCAGTTAATTTACACCCTGTATGTATAGATATATATATATATATATATATGTATATATATATATATATATATATATATACATGTGTGTTCAAAATAGCAATAAACGAATTGTAAGAAGCAAGAAGAACACAATAACGATAATGAACAACTCAGGAGAGACAACATATCATTAGATAGGCGGCTGACATAACGTTATACCGAATCGGAAGAAAGAAGTGACAATTCATTGAAAACAATGGACAAGAGGTCCAGGAAAATATATATAAAATAAACAAACACAAAACAATAGTGATGGGGCGAGAAAACAGACCATTAGAATAGACGACTTAGGAAGTATAATAATAAAGGACCGAAGAAGTACAAATGAAATAAATAGCAAGATAAATCAAGCGAAGAGGGCCTATTACAATAAAAACAATTACTGACTTCCAATAATATATAACTAGGAACAAAGAAACAATTTATTAAGACATACGTATGGAGTGTAGCGTTCTATGAGTGTGAAACGTGGGCGATTAGCAAAACAGATAAAAAGAAAATAGAAGCATTTGAAATGTGGTGCTTTAGAAAAGCTCTAAAATTCATCTGGACACAAAGGAAATCAAATGAAGAAGTGTTAGAAGAGACAGAAGAATAATAGAAGAAAGAATAATATGGGACCATATAGGAAAAGGAAGAGATCGAATAATAGGACATATTCTAAGAATAGGAGGGCTGTTAAAGACAATTATCGAGGGTACAGTAGAAGGGAAAAACTCGAGAGGAAGACCCCGCTTTCGGTATATAAGACAAATCATGGAAGATACAGGAAGCACAAGCTATGAAGATATGAAAAGGAAGGCTTCCAATGAAAAACAGTGTAGTGCTGATTCAAACCAATCTGCAGACTGAGGACCATGGAGGAGGATAAATTGCGCGCTTCAGTTCTAGGTAAGTTGACAAACACCAGAATCTAATTGTCGCATTTCCAGGAAATAATAATTAATTGTTTGAAGTAATTTCATTATTATGTTGAGAAGATACCATTTATAATCTAGAGGGTTTTCTCATATAAAAATCAAGATTCATGCGATGTGGACATAATCAAGAATATTGTGTTGAATATCCACATACTTACGTTGACTGTAAACAACTCAATTAAATCCTGAGACTTAGTGTACTACTTTTTGCGAGCCAGAAAGTATAAGCGGAAAGGTAGTAGGCGACAGCTGAAATGTATTTGTCAATGCTGCTTGGGAAATGATGTAAAATGTTCCTAAAAACCCTTTTTGTAATATTTCATGCCAACAAAATCATCTTTCTATATGAATACTTCCTAAAGTCGTTGATAACAGTAGGTAGATATATTATTGTAGATTGATTGATTGAAAATGTATTAAATTTAGTTAAAACCAAAATTTTAAAATGTTTAGAAGGTTTTGGCATACATTTCCAGTGTATCTCGTAAAAAATTATCACGTTATATTCTAAATAATAATTCCTTTAGTACGAAAATGCTGGCGGAATATGTGGCGACCTTTTATATTTAAACTTGTTTGGGGATAACATATCTACGTTTCATTTGCTCTTTGTAAGCGGAATTAAACATTTGCATTTTCATCAAAATCTGGTATGCTGTAATGATTTTAAAAATTGTACATGCAAGCAATGTAACAAATCATTAAATTAATGATAAGTCACTGTTGTTTCGTTGTGTGTCGCAAGCCTTAGTTTAGTTTAACTGCAAGCGCTTGTGGGAATAAACATTAAAAATGGAAAAAACTCTTCTCTCAAAATAAATATTTGCGGGTGTACATCGAAACATAACGTTTTCTTTTACACTCAATGAAAGAGAGTTACCAAATTACAACAGCAAATTGGATTGATATTACATTTGGCATAACTAATAAGATATTCAAACTGTGGTTAAAAGAACTAAAAAATGCATAAAACATAATTAACGCCATGTACGCGAATTCGTGATTTTATTATGCTAATTGATTAAAATCAAAATTGCAAAACTTTCTTTGACAACTGAAAAACCAATAATGCTTCTAAAAAACTGATTTTAATAAAATATATTAAAATTGTAATGGCCAATTTAATGATGTAAATTCTATCGAAGTATGGGTTACATCTAGCAAAGAACTTACAATTTAAAATACTTGTATAACTGTTTATTTCAATAAAAATAGATAACTAACACCGATAATTCAATTAACAAACGAAGGCAGTATTCCGAATCCATTTATATTCCAGAGTTTCTACGCAATTTGTAAGCAATTTATAATATACGTGTAGGTTTACTTGAATTAATTTATTATCGCTAATTTAATTAGAAAAGTTGTCTACCATTTACCCTTTCTACAGATGGTAGTTTATAAATCTCATTAAAATGCAACACCTTACGGTAATATTAAGAGATATGCAAATCCTCTTATAGGCGCTACCGTGACTGATTCAATATAAATATATGACTAGCGCTTTTTAAAGTTATCTCACCATATGTAAAATATACCAAGTCGCTAATGATGGACAAAAACGGAGTGGATGTAGTTCTTACACCGATAACCTAATAAGTGTGTAAGTCTCACGCATCGCAAGGGAAATATTTGCAAACAAATTATTTGTCTGGAGTAAGTTATTAACGTTTCATTATCAAGTTAGTTGTTTGTTGAAGATCATTCCGAGATCGCGGTTTAGTCAGAGGCACAAGTGCTTCTCGTCAGCTCTTGGCATGCATCGGAAAACACAGGAAATCCATTAGACGCATCCAAGAACCCACTATCGGTCGCCAATATTGCTTAGTATATTCCTGATTTTCTCTACTTTTAGAGATAACATTCACGATTATTTATAGACCATGCCATCGATACTTGTATAGTTCTTTGAGAAAGCTTATTTACATGCTGTTAAATATTTAATCGTCAAAACGAAATGTGCTTGTTTGTTGGCACCGTTCATGCTATTTTAAATAAGTACATGCTGAAAGAGGATTTAAATTAGTCGTGAAGGCCAATAATTCTGCAGAATGCTATAAAAGCTAGGTATACTGATATTGTTCTTCGTTACGTACTTGTACAGTAGATATTTAGTTCATCAGACAGGCGTGCTTATTCCGTGAACTGTATTGACATGAAATAAGTCAGCTGTAGATGTACTCATGATGAGGGTTTAAGGTCAAACGTAATCAAAACCGTTAAACACTAAAATAATATGATGTTGATTGATTGAAATACTAGTCTTGAAAACATAAAACATTTATAACGATGATTTTTTGATGACACAAACACATACGTTTTTATACTGAGAAATCCGTAGATGAAAACGTGAAGGAAAGTAAGTCGTCGAAAAAGAAAATGTTTATGCGGAAACGTGCTAGCTAATTTGTTTACCCGACAGAGTTGTTGCGTCTTTCAATACAACTTATCGTGTTGGTTAGGTATCGGCCAAATTAATATTAGTTAACTACCACTTGGTCTAAAGAATGTGTGGAAAGTTCAGTACAACGGTATGCGGAGTTAAACAAAGATACCTATAGTTTGTTTACTAACCGCCGGGAGGCTGTGAAGGACGTCACTCAACGGTGCTTGACGTAGTTAGTAGTAGAATATGGGATTTAAACTTGCAATTGTATGTATAACCCGTACAATAATTTTTTCTGCTGGCGATTTACTAACGCCACTAATTCTACCTGCAGTAATACAATATAATGAACCACTTGCATAAAATCAACTTCTCCATAGGCGTTACACAATTTATGAAATTAAACAGTATCGTCTACATAAATATACATATAGTACTGTATTATTTGGTTTAACTTATTTGAATTTCTTACATTAATGTTTGAACAGTGGTTTTCTTTAATTTAAACCTTCGGAAAAATGAAAATAATCCAAAAAATCAAAATGATTACTACGATAAGTCCGCGGTCTGGATTGATATGGCTATATATTTCCGCTTCTTCAATTTGTCAAATTTATCTATTTATTGGTTACTACACCAGAAAAATAGTATTCCTTTGATAAACACTTTATTTACATTTACATCCGCTCGAAATGTTTCGTATCACCTCGTACACACTCGTAGCTGCCTTATCCTGCCGTAATAGTAATGTCGGCTGCTTCTACTACCCGATAAGTTAAATCCTATGGAATAGGTAAAGTAACCTCTGACGTAGGCTATCGGATGATTGAAATAGAAAATACCATAACAAGGAGGATAAATTTGACTACTAGCTTCTCTAGAACATTATCGGAACATTGAAAGATCTGCCCTTCAGGTTATAATAAGATATTCAAGAATTATCTTACTATATGAGAGGTATTTAATATTGCGGCCTTTTGTACCTTTTTTTTTCTCTCATTCATTCATCCTCCCCCCCCCCTGGAATCGCTTTCGCATTACTTCAGGGGGTTGCGGGCGTCCATTACACACTAATCATTCATGCAACATGCACCCTAAACTCAACTAAGCGAAATGCGGCCGCACCAGCTGAGATTCGAAACCACAGCGGAACGACTACAATTCACTGTGCACAACGCCGCACTAGACCACCGAGGCCCCCGGCCTTTTGTACCTAATTGTATATGTAGCAGTGGTGGAAGCTCCAATACTTTAATACTTTTAATATTAATACTATTACTAGTGCACCATAAAGTATAATTGTATATAAATGCCAATTTGCCTATCTATCACATTTCTAAATTAAATGACGTGCGTTTAATCTCACTGAACTAAATTTTGAGTTACATTTAGATACTAATTTTGCAAATTTCAAATTCCCCAAAGTGGTAGCGCAGATAAAATCTCTGCTGCAAACTTTTGAATCAACAAAAAAATACAAAAACTAAAATATTAGATAAACCTTAGAATTGTTCATAACAAAATATTAGTTATTGTAGTAGCAGGACCGTAGCCAGAACGAAATATTAGTCAGGGCAAATAGTTTTCTTGCCAGGGCTAAAATTTGATATTTTTTTTTGCTCTAATAGGTATATCCATGTTTGTTTTTTAGCATAGCATTTGCAGAAACATTGAAATAAAGCAGATTAATTATTCGGAAATCTATTTTAAGTTACCTTATTAAATTGTATATTTCGATTAGTAATGGGTTTTCACGTCATGACTACTGCTGTCAGTACACTTTCAGTAATATCAATCCAAATATTTAGTAACAGTTTTCTCTTGTGAAGTTTAACAAGCTTTGATAAATGTTCTGTACATGTCTTGTGTATTTAGTGATGAACGGATGTAAGTGAAATACATATCAAGCGCCGGAACGACTTGAATGCTGTTTTGTTAAAGAAAATCCAACAACGTCCGCAGTTGAATCTCGTGAGACATAATCCTAAATTTCCACAGCACTGTGCTAATATGAAATTGAACGAAGTTTTATTCCTATCTTTGCGTACTTACAACCGTTCAGAAGTTATCAGAGGAAAACCAAGTGAGACGGTTGAATGTAATTTTTTGAAAATCAAGAATCTTCTGTGTCTGAGTTAAAACATCAAATTTCGAATAAAATTTATAAATAATTTAACAACGCTTTATATATGTTCAGCACAAACTTCGTGTACTGAAAACTAGTCAAAAATTATATGCAGAAAGTCAAGTGACACTTCGAAAACTTAATTTACGGGAGTGTCCTATATTAGAGAATATTATATTATATTTTTTGTAACTTGAGAAACAAACTGGACGAGAACAGATGCATGTTCTGTTTCCTAGTAAGAGCAAAAACAGAAGGTTCAACAAACTCATCTTAAGGCCTTATTTGCTTGATTAAATGTACATTAGCTATTCACATAAAAGTATACGTTTCTTACTGTAGCAGAAGTAAACGTAATTTAATGTTATTATAGTGGATAATGCTTAAATATATTCATTTGTATGGCAATTAATGTTTGTTCATAAATTAAAACAAACCAGGAGGGCGGCTTGCCATTTATGGTCCCTGATACACAAGCAAATGACTTAGACCATCACATCTTCATTGTCCGAAAAATGAATTTCCCGAAGATATTGTTTTACAGGATCGCAGCCACAAAAACATATCGCTTGTGAGAAGGAGCGTTACCTTGGTGGAACAGAACGCCGCGTTTCAATTGTCCACGCCTTTTTTGCTTTATAGCCTCACGAACTTTAGTATGGATTTGGAGTAATAGTCTCCGTTATTTTGTTACCATGTAGTAAATAATCAAAAAGAGTTACTCCTTCAGAATAGTAAAACACTGTTGCCATTATCTTTCCAGCCGATGAAGTGATTCGAAACATTCGTGGGGGCGGAAAACCACGATGCCGCCATTCTATACTCTGCCCTTTTGGCTCTGGATCAAAGTGATGAACTCAGGTTTCATCTACGGTTACAAATCCTTCCAAAAAACGCTCAAAGCTTGCAACAGAATATCCATTTGCCCGTAATTCTCTTACGCTCTTTGACCAAATCAATACTTTCTTAAGTGAGAACTGGTTTTGGTGGTCCAACACCTGGTACATGTTGACACGACTTACTTCCTAATTTGAAATCCCAGCACCAATTCTTAGTTACTTGATAAGACGGGGTAGAATCATCAATCATCCAACACTTCGGACATTATAAATGTCCTGCCGTGATGAATTCCTCTAAAGGAGATATTTTTTCACAGCCCTTGTCTCGAACTTTTCCATTTCAATATAATCACCAGTACTACCGCAATATTAAATGTATAACTTTTATGAACAAGAAGGTAGACACCTGCAATTTGGCGTATATTAATGTCAATAACTGAAGTTTCTAGGAAAAACATTACTCATTTATCGGTCAATAGCTTCTAGGTTAGAGACAATAATTGATGTACCATCTTCGTATATTACTGTATACAGCAAAAAATTACAATCGTATGAAAAACACATAACATATATATATAACAGGAAACAAGGAATTAAATGAATGAAGTAATATTGAACCAAGCTACACCTACTGCTTAATCATTGGTAGGTGATTAGGATAGTTCTGATGTGATAATTCAGATATATCTCAAAATTAGAGTACACGACACAGAAATCTTTAAATACAGTAGCATAAAGAAACTTACACTAGGAAAATGTAAGTCATAATTAATAGCATAAGAAATCGTTTGGAATTAACATAATACATCTATTAAATTACGTCGTTATTTAATAATTCCTTTTTACAAAATAAACAGTTTAGGAATTTCTTGGCTAATTAATATCGAGTTTCGTTGATTTTAGTGTAAACTTAGGAAATTGTAATTGTATACTTATTCGTTCGTGTGCCCTAACATCAATTACAATGATATACGATAACGAGTACTTTACTAGTATTGGAACTTTTACAACTCTTCAGGAAATTCATAATTACAAAAATACTGAAGAGATTTACATGTCTCAAATAGTCTTATCTAAGACTGTAATATTTATATAATATTATTTATTGTAATAATATAATTATATAATATTATAATTATACAATATAGGAAAATGTGTAAAATATTATTCTGCTTTAATTTTCACCAAAAATTATATCAGTTCGTAAAAATGTAGGGTTATGTAAAATCTATATTCTACCAAAAATGTTGATTTTGCCATTTAATTTTATATGCGTATTACATTTTATCAGGTAATTTTTAATGGGCTTGATTTCATCAGGTTTTTAATAATTTAGTTTCTATTTTGGAACCGCTATTTAGTACTTAAGTTATTAAACGGAAATATAAGAGAAGGTTAGATTCTTGTCATGAGACGACAAAAAATATTCCCCCTTTTCGAACTTCACTTTATGAACGATTCAAGGGCTTCATGCGCTATTGCTCTGGGCTTAATAGTTCTACGGTAGTATACAGAGTGATGTAGTGGTAGCTCAGTAGGCAGAGCTCTCGCTTTCTCGTCATAAATCGATTATGGCTTGGGTTCGAATCTCTGGAATTATCACGGCAGCGTATAAAAATCTTATACAGAATTTCCCAGTTCGGTTGGAAACAGTGAGAACTTTTCCGAAATCCTGTCGGTCGGATTCGAAGTAAACTGTAGGTCCCCAGGATTTCACTGTTAGCGCGGAGGAGAAACACGTGACAGAGAAGACGCCGGTATCTGAGCATGGGTTTATTAAAGTTTGATCATATTACTTCCATTTACATTGAACAACTAGTTATTGTCACGTATTTACAGAATTTTTAGACGCACAATTTTCATATCAGAAATTGTATCATGTCTGAAGTGGCAATCAGATTTTTAGAAGCCCTTTTAATAACCTCTTTAATAATAATTAGCACTTACAGTAAAAATAAAAATACAGTATAAATAAGTATATTATCTAGCATCAATTTCAATTAATGAGAAAGATCTGTTGGCAATAACAATAAATGAATAAGTACTTGCATACAGTTGTTTTACAGTAAATAAACTAAATAAAGCATTATACAGCGAAAAGGGTATTAACATCCATTTTTGATAAGACTAAGCGATGGTTTATGCTGAGCGAAACGGTTTGTTCAACACGAATTAATATTGCATTCTTAGAATAGTTAGTACAATACCATGGTAAAACCAAAAAAATCAACAACAATAAATTAGTGTAAATATCCAGAACAAATCGTACAAAAAGCATAGGCAATAATTAGATACGCTGCTAACTCCATGAAAAGACTTCATATAATCGAGGCATAGCGTTTGGTTTAAGCGAAAATAGGGATTGCATGCCGTATTACTATGTCTATAAAGCAGTTAATCAATTATTGTGCCTGTTTGGATTTGTTAATTTTCGCGTGGGAATATCTTCCAATGTAAATTGAAAGTTTCCAGTATTTGATTTTTGAAATAGATATAATTGTATCCTCTGGAGGAAGATTTAACATATTACGACAATGATGTACTATAGATTTTAGATGATGACAAGACTTATTAATAAATATTTTCGATCCCTGTCCATTATTGTTTTGCTTATAAGTCTTTATAAAAAATATTACAATAATAATAATAATAAAGATGCATATTTTTGTAAACTAACCGATCCGCTTATAGTACTTTATCAAAAAAAAATTAGACAATAAGAAAGGAAAAGAAGAAAGCTGAACAACTGCGGTAAAGTTTTATAAAAATGTACGCAGTGTTTTGTAAGCCTCTGAGCGATATATGTAATATACGCAAGCGAAACATATCGACTTATAAAGTAAGATACAAATACTCTTACAAATATTTGACGGACCATATATTATGGAAGGTGTATCTAAAATAGATAGTTTTACATGTTCTATATTAAATCATTTAGTTTATTCAACTGGAGAATAATATATGCTTGCACTGTTTACTACTTTGAAGGGTAGTGTGGTGCAATTACATATTGAGCAAAATTGTAGAAGTAACCCTTTAGGTATATGTAATGTAAATAAACTCCTCTTACTGGTGGTGTGTTGAACACTGCTCTTATTCTTGATTGATCACTAATATGAAATTTACTGTTACTTTAACAGAATTGAAAAAAACGTTCCACATTCTTGTACTCAACGTAATTCTGAAATCAGCTGACAAAAAAATAAAATTACAATTTTTCAATCCTTAGTTGAAGTGCGAAAAAGTGCATATTATTCACCATTTTAGATGCACTCGGTAAATAGAGGCACTTACCTAATTCAACTTTTTGATTTGTTACTCAAAGATTCCGTACTAAGATAAGATGAGCCTGCGGAGCGTGTTATTCAATATTAATCTAGCAATGACATGATGTACTTGTAGATCAGGTTTACTCAATGATTTAATCCAATGTATATAGTGAAACAGTTGTTATTAGTATCTGATATACAGTTTGATGACGATTTGGTATCATTGGTTATTCAAGTGATTTCTTGGATGCTAAATAAAATGTGTCTATTTATATGGCCGTAGTTTGCGCTGTATCTCAACTATACTTTCAGTGCTGTCATCGAAAGTTATATAGCTATATAAATATTAAGTAAGTATCTTGGGAGTCTGCAAACAAATTTGAGAATATATCCTGACACAGAGGTAAACAGTACCTATGAAATGATAACTCCAGGCTGTTGTATTGCGCTGTCAAATACATTTGCGGATAATGGCAAAAGAGATTAACCCCTTGAAAGATTCGCTCACCTGTACGTCAGAAAATGTACGAAGAATCCCTTCCGGCATGTTTAATCCAAGGAGTAGCGTGCACAAAGGTCACGTACGATACAGACGGTAGCATATCGCTATCTACACCTCACTTTGATCTCGTATAATTACATTTATCTGTCGACAACATCAGTACTGTTACACGTGCCCAATACACAACTAATCAACCAAGAAGTCGGTAGGAAGCCAGTTAATTAATTCTGTCATCATGCTATCCAAATTAATCACCCACCACGGAATGTTTGTTTAATACACAGTCGATGTAGCATTATGCAGAACACAGCACCACTACACCACCACAACTTTCACTAGTGCAAACACGAACATCGTCCTGCGCTTGATTCTGAAAACGCACGTGAATATTGGCAGCGGTCGCACTACGAAACGGCCGGACATGCAACAAGTTGCACAGTCGCACGTGCTCGATATATTAACTCAAACCGCTGACAATTACTGCAATAATAGTAGGCCGCAAGCGGGTTAGCCCCAGGCTGAAGGCGCCTCTTAACGGATTCAGGTGCGGTTTGTAGCGACTCAGGGTCCCGTCTGAGCTGTTGCAGACTGCACGAACGTTGCTCTCACAATCGTTCTCGCATTCTGAACCGGTTAGCGGCTACTGCCGCTACTGTCAATTTACCAGCTCCTTTTAACAAAACAAAACCTGAGATACTATAAAGAGTATTAACCCTTTCTACTTTTGAAGCCTCTTCGGGTTTTGCTCCAATCGACCGCACAACCTACACACTCCATCTTCAGCATCAAACCTTCGGCACAAACTGCAACGTTTTTATGTGCAGCAAGAAATACTGTTCGAGATGCAAACAGTGCACCATCAAGCACTACTGGGGGTCCCAAGACATTTTTATAGTTATTACTATAATAAATAGAAATTTATGTAAACGGCTTTGTCCGTACTGGTTTCATACACACATTTTACGTTTTGTAACGATCACGTAGATTCTGAAACCTGGAACACACACGATGTTTCACATGAATAAACTACACTAATTGCACCATTCTGAATGCAGTAGAAGATACATTTCAACAATGCTGCGTAAACTGCTACAATTATAATATCTTATCATTAGAAGCTTCTAATTTTCACAATTCCAAGTATTGTATGAAAAACGCTCATGTTCGACTCCTCAGCATTTTAGTCATCCTGGTGATTTCTCAGTAACCGCAATTGTATGCAGGGCCATAGGCTGTCAGCAGTTAGTTCCTCCCACAAAATAGGGAACAGGAAATATTCTTCAATAACGCAAACATATGCATTGTATTTATCTCTCTCTCTCTCTCTTTTATGGTCTTCTGGCTCTCGAAAGAGCGTGGTGACTTCTCTGCTATGTATGTGGCGTGCGTGTAAACTAAGGTACATAAGCTTAGGGGACCTACTGTTTAAGGCGAATTCCGAACCGCCGGAAGTATTTTGTATTTCTTCTCCAGAAATACCTTGGTAATTTGACATTAACTTCCAAAAAGAAACGGCCGTTGCAATTATCCTCACAGTCTTGATAAACTGCGATCTTAAAGAAATTGTTATCAATTTACACACTGAAACTGTTTCTAGGAAGTTGACAGTTTGCTTACCACATAAAATCCGCTTCACCCTCAAAGAGAATATCTACCATCTATTCTCTTCTATTAAAACATTGGAACAGCTTACATGGTTTTTTTAAAAAGGCTTTGTCAGTACAGGTATTTTTAAAAAGCAGTAGCTACACTACAACCTGCCCACTACATAATCTGTAATCACTAGGTATAGAAGTAACTTTGTTAATACATAGCTACCTACTATTAAAGTAGATATTTATAAGCTACTTTTTCCTACCTTTAACAGAAATTTTGTTGAAACCGAACACTAGCAAACAATATTTTTATATTACTACTATTTGGGAAAATCAAATTCTTAACAGCACGGTTCTATTACGCCAACAACCAGAAACCATGCAATACACTCTACATTATTGTAGTTTACATAATTAAATGAAAAACAATGGGCTACTTTAGCAAGGTGTGGCGCACTCAATACAATGTAAATGTTTAAAGATACTACAGCCGGATGTATATGAGTGAAATTTATTACTAGAGCATTCCCTTATCTTTGTCGTTCCTGCTCAGTATTTCTGGGGAACTCCAGTGCCGCCTATAACTCTCGTAATTTATATTGTTGTTCTTGTTCTTGTACTCACATTTATGTAGCGCCAAGAAACTTGTCAACTGTCCATTACAGCTACCGTTTTTTGCAGCTCGCTACAGCTACAAGCTACTTTTGTTTCAAATAACCAGCAAGCGCAGCGTAACTGTGTAGAACAATAGGCAGAAAATGTCAATGTTTTTTTGTGGTACATTTTACCTACAGATAATTTGCAATTTTAAAACTTGTTATGTTCGTTTCATATTTGCCGCTTTATATGAATTAATTTCTTAATTTGTTTGCCGCTTCGTAGGAATGAATAACGTTATTTTAATTGCAGTCTTATTTACTTTCCGAGAACTCACGTGTCCCCTTATTCTAGAACATTTCATAACGTTTCGAAATATGGTGCAATTTTTGTGGGGGGAGGTGCAGATTCGCGTTGCGTTTTTAAGCCAGTCAATTTTCGATCTCTGATGACTCCGGTTTTTAGACAACTCCATCAATCGGGGACCGTAATTACGTTAAGTGCTGCAGGGGCGGCTTTTGGGGGTTTTTTTTCGAGGACTATCCGTTATGTGTGTTTCGTCTCGCTGTTTTACCAAGAGGTATTAAACAGACCATCGGCTACTGCCGGATTTAAAAGGAAGCACTGGTTTCAACCCCGGTAAAGCCAATTCTTTGTGAATTGACCGATCGCCGTTGGGCGGATTAATTTCGAAGCCCAGCTCCCGTCCCTCTGCGGCTATTTTTTTATACCATCGTACGAAGAGTCCCGTCTTTCGTTCAACGGTAACTGACCTCGTTGAAAGCAACTTGGCATTCTACAGAGGCGTAACAGCTACATCTCGTCCCAACGCTGCCCCGAAGAACGTTGTCTTCCTTCTCTTTTTTGGCCCTGCATCTGGAAATCGCCTTTTGATTGTGCCTATCTCGTTTTCCATCCACCTGGTTACGGGTCGTCGAAAAAGCTAGATTTGCCCCTAACAAACTCTTTTTTTATGGAAAATCCTAACAAAAAGCGAATAATTTTATTTCAAACTTGCTAGTTTCAACATTATAGTTGCTATGAAAATTCTGATTTTCTGTTTATTCAAAAATTGACAATAAAATTGATACAAAGATTAATAACATTTTCATAGCCTTTAAATACTTCGGTATATATAGAAAATTTTTTTAGAAAGTAATTGAAAGCGGCATAGGTCTACATTTTCTGAAGTAATAAAATAATATTTTCAGTATCGTTTTAACGTAGTAATTTTGATTAAATGTGTTACATAAAGGGTATAAAGATCTATATTATTTTTATGTATTGGAGACGCTAGCCTGTATTGTTTCAGCAAGCAACCGTAGCCCTATATTTTTATATGCAGCAGTATCAGCCAGTACTTTTAATTTGGCGTTTCCATAGCGAAGTACGGGAAAAGAAAACACGTTCTCGTATTCAACTAGCTTATGTAGCTACATTAACATTCCCGATCAATGACATACACAGATATCAATTTTCCTTTTTATTTTAAGTAAACACCCTCTATATTATATTTTATATTAATTAATTAATAAGATGCCTTAACATACATAGGGTTTATCTGAAAAGCAAATAAACAAAATAGGTTAACCTCTGATAGAATTTGAAATTGGCTCTTTCTAATTGAAATGTTGGAGGTGGGACAGTTTTCTGCGGTCATTGGCCGCCAACGTCCCGCCGCAGCCTTTTCACCGCAAGCTGCCACTTTGCCACAGCCTTTTCGCTTCTGCCTTTTTCCGCGAAACTTAATTTCATCATGGCCTTTTCTTACATGGAAATTCGTATCATTACAGAAGTTGCAAGTACGTTTGTAGAGATTTAGTTGAAGAATATTATAAAAATAAATAAAAATATGCACATTTACTTAAAAAATTATTACAGATGGATGGATGGATTATTAGTTTCATGTGATAGTGTAGTGTAGTGTAGTCTTGCAAACTGATGTTATATGTACCTCTGTGTTGTTTATAGTCACACTTTGTTAAATAACTATTGTCAGTCGGCGAAAAATATCTACAACTTATGCTGTATATATTCAGAGTTGGATGATTAAAGAGAAAATCAGTATTGTAACTTTTACGAATTTTGACAATAAAGGTTACCGTTTTAACATAGACAGGCTGTGATTTTTGCATATTTACTCACCAGATACCTTCCTTATTTTTGAGTTTAGCTACATTTTTATTTTTTATGTTAAAATGTAGTTAAACATAACATTACCATGATAAGCAACTCCCGTAACTTTCCTGCAAAAATGTTACTACATCTAAAATTTTAAACATTTATTGAAAGCCCTAGAGATAACATTCACCAATAATAAACAAAAAGACCACTCTCTAGGTATTTCCGGTCTTATCAAGTTATCATTTTGGCAACATCTGTAGTGCCCCTTTGGAAAATTAATAATTTTCTTATATAGCGGTAATTCTGGAATCGTGGCACATATAGGGAGTGTTAATGAATACGCGTTACAAATGTGTAGGGTATGTAGGAAAAGGGACTTAGATGGGGCAGTGCAAACAAGCGCTGTCAGTCGAGGTCACAGTGAAATGCGGTTCTGTCGGCCGCGGGATGGCACCCCGGCACTTAATTAAGATTAGGATGCACGTTGCATGAATCGTTAGTATGTAAGGGACACCCGTACCCCTCTAAAGTAATGCAAAAGGGCGGTTCCGGCGGGGGGGTAGTGTGTGAAGAGAGAAAGAAGGGTAATAAGAAACTCATATCCGCAAACACACCGTTTTCCAGCTAAGAATATCCACAACCTATCATATGCCAAATTAAGAAAATAGTAACGTGGAACAAAATATTAATCTGGTAATGTTTATAATAGTCAAGCACTACAAGTAATGCTCATAATAATTTGATTTATTTGTCACGCAACTAATATCGTTTCGGGGGCACGCGAAGAGTGTACTGGAGCACCGTTACGTTGAAGCTAGTTCTGTTGACGAGTCCCAGTGGTACTTCTTCCAAAAATTCTGTCAATTCTTTACCACGTCACAAAATATAATTGATGTCCTCGGAGCTGTATTTGCAAAACGAAGATGCATAATCAACCAGATTAAGCGGAAACAAACTGCTTATTGTACATTGTACAAAATATTCTTGTCAACGAATTGCACGTGAAAAAGGGAGTTCTCAGAACAATTATTGTATATCGTATTCTTAACAGTCACATCCTCTTTTATTGGATCACCCATCCAAGTATGGAACAGGAGGTTATACGAATTTAAATATTCACTCCTCTCATTTTTTTGCGAATCAGAAGAAATGTTTCTTGTTCTCTAATTAGAAAATAGTAGTATTAAACATATTTAATTGGAAAACTTCGCTATGGTATCTCCTTCTCCTTCTCCACTGCGGATGTTGCCCAACTTTGCGATTATCTTTTCAGTGGTCTGCCTTTTGGCCTCTGTTACACACCATGTTATCTAGCAAATTTCAAAATTGTTCAAGGATGACGTTTTTACAATATGTCCCTTTTCATAAAATTATTGAGTACTCTATTTCTGATGTCTTACGGCTTTTAAAATAATTTAAATTTTAAGTCAGCTGAATAAACAGTTCTTGAGGAAAAGGGCCGTTCAAGTCGGAATTAAAAAAAAATCGTATGGGCCTTAATCATTACTATAGAAAGTTCGGCACGGAATTAATCGAATTGGAGTGGATAATCGCCGTTAAGATCAAGATAAATTGCCATGCCGTGGGTATTGACAAATAAAGACAATACTCCTATTATTTTAAGAAGTTATTTCAAATACGATTCTCCAATCAAATTATTTTAGTTTTTTAAATTTTTAAATTATTATTGTTGTAAAGAATAATATTTTTCTTTAAAACACATAGTCTGTGTAAAAAAAAATAGACACTTTCTGTGGACAACTCATTGAATATCTGGTTTTGTATTGATAATGAAGTTAAATTACATTCGAGGTTACCAATTACATATAACACATAAATCAGCATTTTCATTAGTTTAAATTTAAATTAAAATCAGAAGCAATTATTCACATCTTCTTTGCTGTCATAAAACTAGATATACCGTAAACAAATCTAGTTTTAAAATTAGACTTTTAAAAGGTGGACAAATGCTTCTTGCTGGGACGATGCCACGGCAATTGATAGCAATTATTTCGCTATACTAAAAAATAGGTGAAAGTTTTATTTATTCTATATTTTATAAGGAGAAGTAGTCCAATGACAAATAGCAGCAATAAATATTAGGGACGCTTCGAACATTAAAAAAATATAAAATCAAATGTGGTTACGATTGGCAACTGTATTATTTATGTATGTATGTAAAAGGCAATGTTTTCATCCATAGCTATACACATAAATACAAGGAATAACAATAATATTGTGCTCTTACTCAAGCTCACGTAATTTACTTGCATTAGTTTTAAGTCAACTTACCCCGACAGTACAAAGAATGTGTTGTCACTGAAAAAGAACTAATATTGAATACAAATTTTGTAGATACATATAAGCTAAAGTGACTGTTAAGCTTTGGGTTGTGACAAAAGTCAATCAAAGTTAAACCCATATTTTACTCACAATAATAAAGAACAGAAAAAGAAATATAATAGTTTGCCGATATAAAAGGTTATATTTAACTTTGAATCTCCAGATCTGTTCAGGATATCCTCCGAGATTGTAATTTAAATATGAAGCAAAGTTTTTAAAGGCTGGAGTGGCTCAGTGGTAAGACAGCCAGGCTTTGGATGTAATAATCCGAACGCTTCCCGGTTAAAATCACTCCAAGGGTCGGACATTTTTTTAATCACCTGGGTGGTCAGTATAGTGGACCTAAAATAACTCTGTCAGTCATCGCGCATGGTGATGGAAAGAGAACGTCGGTGTAAGAAAGTGACAGAGTACAAGCGTTACGGGCCGTGTATACTTAGCAACGGAAGTTTAGAAGTTAGCTTCCAATAGAATCAGGACTAAATCAAATAACCAATAAATAATAGCACAAAACAAACAAGTATGATAAATTTAACAAAATTAATAACAACAACGACAACAACAGCGAAATAACAACACACACATACACAAAGAATAACAATAAAAAAACCGTAAGACTTTTTCTTTAACTGTACTAACGATCTTCACGCCTTGAAGTTGAAGCAAGAAGTGTGTGCGCTAGTCCCCACCACCGTTTGACCAGTGCGTACATTTACTCATCGGCAGTGCTAAGTTAGGTCCACTATAGTGGGTCCTGGTCTCCATTTGCATTTGCTCACACCGCCTTGCGCAAGCGGTACAAACGAGGATCACGATTCTGAAAAATGAAATAATACAATAGTAAGAAAGCGTTTCCATTTTTGGTAAATTGACCAAAATATACATCTGGAAGTACCTAAACATCTACAAGAAAATCTTTCTTTTCATATAACAATGCGGTGCCCTGAATTTAAAGGTGGAACGGTGTGAAGTTAAGAATGCAGGTGGTCCTTAAAAAACTGACGCCATACCAGAAAAGTCCTGAGCAAATGGGCAATGCCCTTCTTCACAAGTTTCTTGTTCTAATGCCTGTCGGGTTCGAAATTTTAGTTCTGTATCGTTATTCGCCAGACTTGACCTTCAGCGATGACTATATATTTTCAGAATTGAAAGACTACTTGCGTGGTACGTGGCTTTTTAGTGGACAGGAGCTATTGACGCTACAGAGCAGTGGTTTAATTCCAAAAAAGCAAATTTTTATTTTTATTTAAAGCTCACTTGTCTATAAAACCAGTGGATTAAAATGTAGAAGAAGATAATTTTGAAAACTAGACTTATTTATTACTAACATGAATATTCTTTCAATATCAGGGGCAGAGCAGAGAAATTCTTTCTTGTTTTGCAAGTACCATTATAAGATACGCGGATGGTTCGACAACTACGTGGCCTAACAAAGAAAAAAAAGTTTTTTTCGACAAGAAACTTTTTATTTTTCAATATAGTCTGCTCAACACAGTTATTCCAACGGTAATCCAAATTAGCAATGCCTTCATTGTAGGTCGATGAATCCAAGCCCTCGAAATAGCTATTTACAGCATCGGAATTAGACGAAAATCTCTTACCGCCGAACCATTTCGTCAGGTTTGGAAACAGATGATAATCGCTGGGGGCCAAATCTGGGGAATAGCGCGAATGGGAACTAATTCAAATCCCAATTCATGAATTTTGGCCATTGCAATCGCAGACTTGTGGGCAGGTGGGTTACCTTGATGGAAAAGCTCTTTCTTCTTTACCAAATGAGGCCGTTTCTCTTTGATTTTGTCTCTAAGCTGTTGCAACAAATTGGCATAATACTCGCCATTTATTGTTTGTTATCTGTTTATTCCATGAGAATCCCAAACTACGGTTGCCATAACCTTTGCTGCCGCCAAAACCGTTTTTGCTTTCTTTGGTGGCGGAGAACCTTTGTGTGAACCTTTGTTTGGACTGTTCAGTGGTTTTGGGAGTATAATGGTGGATCCAGGTTTCATCGACGGTTATGAAACGGCGCAAAAAATCCTTCGGATTGTGGCGAAAACGTGCCAAAAGGTCGAGAGAAACACTCAAACGATTCAGTTTTTGCTCCGGTGTGAGCTACCGCGGCACTCAACGCGCCGAGTATTTTTTCATTTCCAATTCTTCAGCTAAAATTCTGTGCACACCCTCATTTGAGATACCCACTATGTCTGCTATCTCGCGCACTTTTACTCGTCGGTCATTCAATATGATACGGTGGACCTTTCTAATCATATCCGGGGCAGTAGCAGTTTTTGGACGTCCACTACGGGGTTCATCATTTGTGTTCACACGACCACGCTTACATTCGGCAGCCCAGTTTTTAACCATTGAAAACGAAGGAGCGGATTCCAATAGTGTTGAATCCAGCTCTGCTTTGATTTCGGTTGGTGTTAAGCCTTTCAAATGAAAGCACTTTATCACTGCTCTCAACTCAGTTTTTTCCATTGTTTACCAAATCACACGAGACGTTCACTTTGGCGTACTGTCAAAAACAGACTAATTGACAGATCGCTCTGTACTGTCATATTTAATCTAATAAAGAATAGTTCTATGCAATAGTTAAGAAGATTCCTCCGAATTCTCGCCATTTCTGTGTTAAGCCACGTAGTTATCGAACAATCCTCGTACCTTTGTTGCTGTTAAGTGAAACAAAAGTACTTAGATAGCAATTCCATTGTCATCCATTCTATTTTTTGCAACTAGTAGGCAAAATTATTCAGGTTGTAGAATACGCCAATAATAGCTGCTGTTCGTAGAGATGCTTACAAAACCACGTCATAGATCTCGCCCTATAAAAATGAAACAGAGAATGAGCACAAATCTTTGTTATTACACATAAATTTTGTTTGGTGTCTGTCGTTTACTGACCCACCAAGGAACATAAGCTACTAACTGATAACAACATTATTATTAGTAATTTATGCTACTGTTTAAATTGTTACTTGCAAACTTCGTTGAAGATTATTATATAGAAATACAATAAAATAAATTTTTGTTATATAGCTGTAAACATTTGGATTAGAAAAACCATCACTTGCTTTACTTTATTTAACAAGTAAAAGTAAGAATGTTGCTATGTTTAAAATAAACTTTAAAGAATTTGTTCTGATAATATCTATGAAATATTTAAGT
Organism: Limonius californicus; assembly: GCA_014611495.1. NCBI lineage: Eukaryota > Metazoa > Arthropoda > Insecta > Coleoptera > Elateridae > Limonius > Limonius californicus. Next base: position 51,629 of record JABXWE010000152.1, read on the forward strand.
AAATGTATATCTCAGCAAATTTAGCTACTCTAAAGTTCCAGCTTAGGACAGCAATTTGATCCTGATAGGCGAAACGGAAAGAAAGTAAACTACACTGAAAAGTGTTTCCTGTATATCATACGCGTATACAAGGTGTAAATGGGAAATCGATAGACGAACCTACCGTCTTCATCTAAAGTGGGCATTTCGGTTTACGACTTGCCTTATTGTTATTTCATAATATTGAAGTTCAAATAAACCGTACATGCTATGTCACGTAAATAAACCGAGTATCAGACGAACAAACCTACGAGTAAGTTTTTCATAGAACCTTGAATGGATGCCATTAATTTACTTCTACTAAAATGTAATCACTAATTTTTAGTTACCGGTTAAATAAAATATTCGCAGAGAGAAACTGTTAATGTGAAGCAGGAATTTTCAAACTGCAGAAAACATATTTCCAAAAAATGTGACTGCTGTGTTGACTGAAATATATAGGAGACGTTTACAAGCGGCGTCGCGTGTTTGTGTGCAATTAGTCCTGTTCAGTGAATTGTGAAATTTGGCGTTTTCTACAAGTCACAGGCGTTACAAAACGCTGCGAAATATAATATGTAATAGGATTTGCACATTGCCGCTGAACTGTAAGAAACTTCTCTGATACTTCCCGCTAAGATTCAAGGTCTCAGAGCTTTTAACTGATTTGCAGTCGAGTTATTGCATTGTCATAATGAAATTATAATACTATACTATAATTATGTTTCATAGAACAGCAATCAATATTTTTTATGAACGTATTATAATGTAACATATAAGTATAAGGTAGTGCAGCTGTCAGGTAAATGTGAAGTAACCATAGTATTTTAATATTTATACATTCTCATAATTTACGCTTCTAACTGCCAGATCAGAAGTCGATAAGTAATTCGTAGCAAATTACAAATTACGGGAGTTGGAGAAGCTGGTTGCTGTAATTTTCATTCATACATTACATTATAGAACTGAGTTCTGTTAATTATTACTAGTTTATCAACATACCTTTAGACTCAACTTAAAATATAAATTGCTTTATGATGAAGCCATTACTTATATGTAGTAAATACGGTTGGTTACGTTTGGTAAACCTACTATCAATAAAGGTATGTAATACATTGTGCGTAATGATTGTTCTCCAAATTATTCAAATATTGGTTTTGAGGTAGTCTTGATTTTAACACGGAACTGTTATAAGCATATATTACGGCAACCGGTTTAATTTGGAAGAACATTCCTAAAAATGCATCAGCAAACTGAAACGCTAATAGGGTAATACAATTAAATAAAGAAAATAAAGCAATAAGGTACGACCAGTCCATCCTTAAATCTATAGCTTTCTTCAAGTGCTCTATCTATTACGAGACGCAGCTATTTTTCCACCTATGTGTTGCGCGTACCATAAACATAGAGGACCTACAACTTACCGGGCTCTGAACCACTGACAGTGTAAACAATTCTACTCCAGAGAATTTATCATCATCAATCAACAAACAGCCTTTCCGTTCCACTGCTGGGCATCGGCCTCTTCTCTGCCACGTGTTTCTCCTCAGCGCTAAGGTAGAAACACGGGGGACCTACAGTTTAACGTCGAATCCGAATGACAGAAATTCCAGAGAAGGTTTTTAGCATTAAGATCCCACGGTTGCAAGTCGAATTGGGAAATTGTGTGTGGTGGGTTGCAGACAAGATTTTTATAAATCTGCATAGTTCTGCTTAGGTTTCGAACCCAAGCCAGAATCGACGTTTTATTCAGAAAGCGAGCGCTCTACCAACTGAGCTACCACCACACTGAGAGAAGTTATACTAGGTAGAATATACCTCACTGGTTTGCCATTGGGAGGGAGAACGACTGTTCAAAATCCTATGTTGTGGTACTGGGAATTAAACCCCAGACTTTCAGTGTAGAAGTGTAGCGCCCTGACCTCTAGATCACGAACGTCTATTATAATCCAACCTTAAATCTATAATACGCGGTATATGTGACTTCATAAATATAGTACTCATAACTCGTAATCTAGTGATCTAGAACCAAGATTTTTTAGTAGAATAATATGTCTAAACTCTATTGGTATTTATTTCTCAAATTTCTCTTGAGTCTAGTTAATCTGTTAAATGTATAATGTACGAGTTAATACGTTCAATAATGATTGTTTTGGATTTTCACACGATTTTTCAGTTGGCAGGATTTCCCTTCAACCTCTTCATTTTTCCCTCTACAACATAAAATTACGTTCCGAAGTTTGATAATTACTCATTGTTAACATCTACCTGATGGCAAATAATTAATTAACTCACAACCTCAACCAGGTGGTTTATTTGCGTTTCAATAATAAATGGGCTAATCCTGTAGTCATAAATGAATTACTTAGTCACCCGGTAATAGTTGCTGTCAACCTTCCTATATTTTCCTCTGTGCCGTAGGTTTTTATTAACCAAATTCCACATTATTGGTTAGCTTTTTTAATTCATTAGCCGTCCGTGTGTGGATAAAACGACAGATTCCTTAACATGGTCGTCCGCTTCTACAACAATTTTACGAAACAAAAAGAAAAAGTTTATCAAACAAATATTTTTCTAATTGTACACGTAATCCAGAAAGAAATTGAAAACTAATAATTATAATGTGAACAATGTACCAATTACATTCTTGTTGTATAGAGTTATGAGTCAGTTCTTCATTTTCGAACAGGTTGAATAGTGTACTGTAATCTAGAGAGATTAATGGCAGATTGACAGGTAATATTTCTGTTCATTCCATTGCAATGGAAAACGTGAACCGGTATTTGCAATCCCAGCGAATATTGTCGTCGATCTGCATTGTGTAAGCTCGGAATGTGACCCCATTCTGCGAGAAGGTAGCGGTATAAGTTACGCTCGGCAAGATCCATTTGCAATCATTTATATTCTAAAACTTTCACGACATCGATTTTTGCCACAATCATGGAAAACAATTGCTATGCGTGTCAATTTATGTAGTTCACAGGGGAAATCTGACGTTTTCTATTATAATGAAGCTATAAAAGTTCTTGTAAGAGTTTACAGTACATACTCAATTTACATATGGTTAAGTTAGGTGCTTTTGTTATTCAAATTAATTATCGTTACCTTTAAATGCAATTATCCTTATATGCAGGGTGTTTAAAAAATACGTTCGGATATTTTACCCTTTTATAGATCTCATCAATATTAACAAAAAAGTCGTATAAAGCAAATTGAGATCAGGATATCTAGGTGGCCTCACAACTGGATCCCTTCGCCCTATCCACCGTTGAAATTTTCGTTTAGGAAATTTCCGACCATGATTGAAAACTGTGCAGGAGCCTCATGGTGCATCAACCACATATTCATTCTATGAATGAGGGGTGCATCTTCTAACAATAGTGGTAAGGCATTGTGCAAAAAGTCAAAATACGATTGGCTAGTCAAACGGTTCGCAAGAAAAAAAAGTCCTATTATATGGCCTCCGAAAACACCACGCCAAACGTTAATTGAAAATCATTGTCGAGGTGTCGATTCAATAATAGCATGAGGGTTTTCATCTGACCAAACATGGCTGTTGTGGAAATTAAAAATGTCATTTCTTATCAAACTAGCTTCGTCAGTAAATAAGAATTCCCTAACAAAGTTTGCGTTTTCCGCAACTCTTGTCAGTGCCCATCGGCAAAACACCACACGTGCAGCATAATCAGGCACAATACGGGCCTGTACCCTTTGAATATGGTGTGGGTATAATTGCTACTCAAGTAATATTCTCCAAATTAGGGAAGCATTAATATTTGTTTCGGTAGAAAGTCTGGTACCTGGACTTTCTTCAATCCTTATAATTTTAAGTTCCGCTTCAGGAGTAGAAACTGATCTAGGCCGACCATCACCACTGTTTCTTGATTTAAATGCGCCAACTTCGGATAAACGTTAACGCTAATTTGTAAAAATTTTGTGACATGGAAGTACCCCGTTTGGAAATGCTTCGTCATACAAGCGACCTGCTTCATAAGAATTACCATTGGCCTTACCATACATGAAATGCATATCTGCCATTTCCGCGTTGGTATACATACATACAACAACAATAACAATATTGACAATTACAAAAACTCAAACAAATGTTGTTTTATCCACTTCCATAGCAGACACGATAAACACGAATCTGCACTCCTACTCTGCGTAAATAATTTGGCTGTACCTTGAAAACGGTTTATGTTTGAACCCATGTTTATTACGACTTCTTTGTTTGTATTGATGAGATCTATAAGTGGGTAAAATATCCGAACGTATTTTTTAAACACCCTGTATAGGCCGATTCAGTTAAGACGATCACCTTTACATTTGGAAGCTGTTAAACCAAATTACATACTTCATAGAAACTGAAATATTTATTTATATCAGTATCGTGTGATCCATAATATTGTTGATGAAGATTGGCTATCAAACACATTACATGTGCTTTCTCCTTAAGTAATGAGGTTTATGAATTTTTATAACTATTTCGCAATTGTTATGATAAATTGATACAGTGGTTTTGCTCCCAAGAACTTCTTCTTCGCTTCGAGTTCTTTGTTTCTTACGAGACACAAAACGATTGTCCCTGAATATGTTAGCTTATAAATATTCGGTATGCCTAGCGGTTACAGTTCGAAAACATCAAAAGCTCTTGGGCGTATAATTTGATGTTTGGTATGCTTGTCAAACGTGAATTCTTTACAATAGCTCTTTGGTGGTTGAATAATTAGCTGCTATACCCTGCCTACAAGTCACCCTCAAACCACTCCTTTGGATGTTTTTATATTTCCATATTTAAGATGCTGGAATTAACAATATAACAGATTAGGGAGCCACAGCAGAATGGTATCTAGTTACGAAACATCTGTTGGCAGCATATGACCATCATCAGGGTTTTTTCCTTAAAGAGTTAACGTAATTTACTAATAGTATCACAATTTATATGAAGAAAATGTATCCACATCACATAACCATCATAAAGCACATATCTTTTAAAGAAACCCTACATCCTTGTAAAATATCAAACAACTGCATTACAACTGAGCCACACACCAAGGAAACAAGAAAAATGGTGAAACAAGATCATAAACTGGAGACCGTGGGAGAAAGCCGCAGGAGAGGTATCCTATATTGAGGTGGATGGATGATCTAAAAAAGGATTGTGTTGGTACAGAAAAACACAAAATAGAAAAAAGTGTAAAACTATGGAGGAGTCCTATAATCGAAACAGGATAGAGAACGTCTGATGAAGATGATGAACATTACAACAAGTGAAATAAAACAAACTAAATTTAATCTTTTCGATTGGTTTGTCTTTATTGCCGTTTAGACTTTGTTTGGCTTGCAACGGAATTTCTTCTAAATTAAAAACATGATTTACTTAAAGCATAAATAAAATAATTTATTTATACACAGTGCAGTAAGTTTCAATTTTGTACCGTCAGTTTTTTGAGGTATTCTTTTTCTAGTAGGTGTAGTTCTAAAAAGCATAGTTTCTACTAACCAACACGGACTGCAATTTTAGTAATATAACTACAGCTAGTGCTGCCGCGGGAGAGAAATGATACGACCCTCGTTTTGTCGCGAAATTGCGAGACGAGAAATAAAGTCAGTCTCGTCTCATACGGTTAATTTCTCATATCGTCTCAACTCTCGTGCGACAGTCTCGAATGTCCTGTGGAGAATTTCACATTTACGTTAAGTATTTTAAGAATATGTAGAGCTCAATTCAGGAAGATCTAAGAATTCAGCACGACTGAAAGATTTATCTTTAATGATAGATGTATAGCATTCTTAGTGTTCCATCTACAGTACAATACGGTAACTGCAGATATAACAATAAAAATATATGGTACGAGGAGTGTAGTATAGAGTAGTTTACATGACCGATTGGTGTCTTTGACCGTTTTTATTTTCGTTCTTGTTGATCCGTTAGTCACTAATTTAACATTAATATCCGTGACGCTACGGTGAGGTATCCCATGAAATTATTAACAACCAGGAGCCAATACTTTTTTGTTGTGGTAGAAATGGCATGTTTTAAAAGTATAGATATCGTATGAAGTGAATTTGAAAATAAATGTGATTGCGGTATCCTTTTCGTAAAATACGTAGTAAAAGTGCATACGATTGGTAGATCTAGGTAATATAATTACTCAGTGCGTGTAGTAATATATAGACATTTAGGTAGCATATAAATTAAAAATAATAACGAGATTTTTATTGCTGAGTGGTAATTTAAGTTTGAAGGTTATCCACTAGCGCGTACCGGTTAAATAGTGGATTTTTGCTCTTTGCGGAAAGAATCACATTGAATCACCCTAAAAGTTAAGAGGATAACATTTCAAGGTACGGCAGCATGCATGCAATAAATAGTATATTCCTTGGGTCATACTTTTTAGATAGCCAGTATTAATTATATTATCTAAATCAATGCTCTTGGAATTCTGGGAATAACAGTGCATCCATTTGGAAGGTTGGATGTAATTAATCATTTAACGGAGCATTATATTGGTGTGAATAGGAAAATGGCATCACCGAACTCTTTGGTAACTGGTAAATATCCAATAAACGAAACATCCCTAAAATAAAATTATGTCATTCTGATGTGCAATATTCTTCTTTTAACGTATGATTTTAAGATCTATATAGCACTGCATTAAACAGTCTCCAAACAGCGAGATTTTCGTCTCTAAAACGCAAAACGAAAAATACAGAGAGTCTGGCCGTGATCGTGATAAGCTTGACGAGACGAGACGATACGAGAAATTTCTCGTTTTCGATGGGAACCCTAGCTACAGCAGCTATTAAAAATTAGCTCCATTTGCAGACACAAAATTAATCGTCTTTTTATATTAATAACAATATTCTGTAGTAACGCGGAGTAACAATGACACATTGATGTTTAATCCTGTCGTGTAGTTCTCGGATTGTGTGAATCGGTCTCTGAAATATTATACTTTTAGGTATGGTATGGTAACCAAAAAAGGCGATCTTGTAAGTCATAAACTTTTGTTTATTAAAGGATTTGTTTCGTAACTCTTCAAATCTATTGCAAATGTGTATACTTGCTCCTTAATTCAACACCGTAAATAACCCAGGGGGTGACTATTAGATTGCCTACAGGGCCATGTGTGTGTAAATCCCCTGCCCAATCCACATTCTGGTGAATGTATAATGTAATCTTGTGGGACAGTTACATTGTAATGAGGGTGGCCCTCTCATATCGGAACCAGGAGTAAGTTAGACGCTCTTTAGAGCAACATCTGAAAAATAACTAAGAAAATTTAATTATACTAAGTTTAGCATGATTTCTTGGAATAGATGATCCAATAGTACAATCATCTCTACTCTGGCTATTTAGTGCTCTATTCTGATGCACGCTACAGAGACATGACACTAAAGTTGGAATCGTTGGAATTTTTCAACTTTATGGAAATTATGAAAATTGAATATCAACAACAGTGGCAGCAAACATTACAAGAATTTTTTTTAAAGTCTTATACATATATATTGTGAACGTAGAACACTCACGATAAAACTCTGAAGATGTACTTTTCTATCCAATGAAGATATATTTGCAAATAATGGTATATTATTCAATATACGTATGCGTGCAAGATAGCCGTTTCCATCAGGGGCTGGAAGTAGCGTTATACGCTATAAGTGAAATTTACTTCTAAATAAAATTTGGTTTATATAACGTCAACCAGTGTCTAATTGCAGACTTAACTCCCTTCGCATCCGAAAATATTTTCCTGTATTAATATTTAGGTCTCCGAGCTGGAGCCGCGTCATTGGTGTTGCTACTGACCACGTTTTGTCTTCTGTTACAAGCGAAATCTTTCAGATTGTAGACGCTGTTGCTGCTGGAATATAACTAACAAGAAAGGTGCAGGAATGGCGTTTATATGGACAGAGGAAATGTGCGGTTGTATGGGTTTTAATTGGATGAACACTTTATTTAATTGATGAATATAAACTGTGGTCTGGATTGACATTATTAGGATTTTTGAGAATTTCAACAGATTGGTGTATTACACTGTGCAGATGTTTTGAAGGGTGGACACACATGTTAGAGTTGTGGAATTCGATAAATATGACTTGTATTAAGTCGGTACTGCACAAGAGTATTATCACACGGGTAAGAAATGTCAAGCTTATGGCAAGATTCTAGTTGACAATTTTTAGTAAAAGAAGATGGAAACTTTTTAAATGGATGCGGAAATAGTTATAAACTTGCAAAGTTAAAGTAGTCTGCCAATGCAATAAGTGATTTTATGAATGTTAAGTAAGTAAGATGTATATATACAGAAGGTGTGCTTGTGGTAATTGGTTTCGAAGAAGTTGTTTGAGGTTGAGGTTGGTCAGAACTGTTGTAACATAGGTTATGTAGCCGAGTTCCAGAACATATTTTGAAATGAGGAATGGTTTAATCAACTAAGAAAGTAACTATGCCATAACGTTTATATAAGGTTTGTTTTAGTGGTTTTGAAGCAGTTGAAGTGCTTTAGTTTTGCCATTGGGACGGTGGCTAGCTAAATCGTTTAGAAAGAAAATACAGCCGTTGGACTCAATTTTCATGGAAAAAAGGATGTTAGAATGTTGGAAATTTATTTGTGGTTGGAAGTTAGAAGTTATGAATCGATTACCATCAGGTAACGAAGATGTAATGGCAGTGTCTCATCTAACACTTAGATTTTAGGTGTGATAGTTTTGGTGCTTCCATAAAAGTGTAAACGATAATACGAAAAAATAGAGAATTGATGGCACCAAAAGTCGTTGGTAGATTAACAGAACGGAAACTTTATATTAACAACTACCCACGGCTTTATAATTATTAAGTGGAAAAATACCTCTACGCGTTGAGTAACTTACATCCAATTGATGTTTTGCAGACAAAGCGGTCCCTTGCATAGTACAATATAATATATCTGATAATTGAATCGGCTGAAACTGACATTGTCGCTACTGGTCATTTACCTGGAAGTAAACTGTAGGTAAAATGCAGATTACAATTTTTGTCATAGCGCATCCCGTGCTTCCGCTTTATCAATTCGAACGGAGTCGATTAGCTTGAAGTTATAATATGGGGAATGCGCTCCCTAGCGAAAAGGCTGTTGTTGCCAAAGCTGGCTGAAATTATCCTGAGGATTAATAAACACATCTTGAAGTCTTCCGAAAATAATAGTTGGAGCTAGCTAATTATGAGTGAGTCAGTTTTCCATACATGGGTTTAGAATTATTGAGAGCTATAAACTATTCACGTTTTTTACCTAAAATACAGTCACATTTAAATTTGAAATATTCTAAAACCGATTTACTATATAGGTAGAAATGATCAAAGTGATCATTCCAGATCGGGAAGCGCCCTCCTTCAAGAGGATCCCTCCAATGGTTTACGGATTTTATGATCCAGGTTGCTAAATTTTCGAAACCCTCCATGCCAGAACTATCATCTTCCAAGTTGCACAAGAATAAATTTCAGGAAAGTTTATAATGGTGCAACAACTGACGTCCTCACAGACAACCAAGCAAGAATTAACGCTTTAAAAGCCGATATTTGTTAATCTAAGCTTGTCTGGGTAGCTTTAAGCGACTGGCTAACAATAACCACGTCACCTTCTGATGGGTTCCAGTACACGGGGGTATATCAGGCACCTAAAATATTCAAAAATTTGATGAAAACTTGGGCAACACCTCTTACACCAACAAAATTATCGAAATATATTAACCCTCGTCAACTACGGATGACAGGTTAATCCCATAATCCCATCTCGTAAGAGATAAAGCACTTGAAGAAGAAGACCAGATATTAAATTACCAGAATGGACTTTGCGAAGTGCGTGTCATACACATTTTCCAGAACCAGAACCATAAACTGTTAATTCGGTTTAGGCTCTCAAAAATACAAAATTCAGAGGAGTTTAAAAAACCAGTGGCAGTAACCAAAATGCCCAAAACCAACACAATGTACCAACAAAGACACCCAAAACCTAAAGTGTTAATTCGATTTACGCTCTCAAAAATACAAAATTCAGAGGAGTTTAACGAAACCTAAAATTATCACAGCAATGCACTAAACCCATACAATAATTAGACACTTCAAAAATGATGATAATCGATAAAAATAGCTTCTATTAGTTATAAAAATAACTGAAAGCGTAGCTACACAAAATCCGTCCTAATGCAACAAACAATAGTAACAGAACAGAGCAATTATTATTCTTTGTAATTTTCTAATTTAAATAACGCTACCCACACGCAAATAAACACAAATTATTATTTGCCTATGACCTCCTCCGCCGGTAGGTGGCTGTTACTCATGCCCCTAAGCCCCTTAGGTAGTGACAATGTTTTGATTCTTATCTTAAAGATTAACATTCTTTCGTGTACGTTGTTATTATAGGCAGGTAGACGATGAGTTTTGGGTTGCATACCACTTTCTATTTTAAAATGGAAATTTTTCCTAGCTAAAGACCAGGCTCGAAGTGACGGAAGGCATATTAAAGGCCAACGCCCTCATACCTATTACTTATTATTATTTTGGAGCTATCGCAGGCCTTTTAGTCCCATCGCTTTGGTGTGAGGCAACGCTTTTTCGACGATTCGCAACAAAAAAAGGGCCTACAGCTTAGCTCAGGGGAGTAGGGGGAGTTCGTAAAAATCGCTTATAGAGAAAATGCTTCAAGTTGTGTACAGGGCGAGTCAAAATAAGAGGGCGCCACCTTCCAAAGTCCAGCTGGTTTTGTAGGTCCTCGCGGAAGGTCGAGAAACCAGCAGCTCACGTGAATGGTACCTACCTTTAATTGTGTCTTCACCCAGATCTTAAAGCTTACAAAATCCTTACACAGATACTTCAAAACACAGTAATAAAAGACATGCGGAATTTTAACACACACTGTCAAAAATGGCACAGAACATACAAAAATATATATCAACGATAGGAAACTTTATAACGTAAAACACAAACAGTAATAATTTCGAACGTTCGTACACAACTCTACGCCGCTGGTGCCAACGCTACATTTAAATGGTTTCAATAACTGC
>JABXWE010000153.1:0-90417 GCA_014611495.1 Limonius californicus
TGGATGACCTCTGGCGAACAAATTGTTATATACGATTCAGCGTTAACTGTTCTTCGATCCTCTAAAGGAATGGTTGCGACATGTCCAGTACAACCAAAAAAACAAGCGATCATTTTCTTGGAAGTGCTTCGTGAACGAACAACTTTTGTGGGATTCGGTTCATCTTGGAACACCCTAACAGTGGATTGTTGCTGCTTTTCCGCTTCATACGAATACATGCAAGTTTCTTCACCTGTTACGATGTTGTATACGGATTTTGCAGTACCTCGATGGAATTGTTTGAGCTTTTCCTTACACCAATTATTAATATGAGTCTTTTTTTGAGCTTCGGTCAAATTATGCGGAATCCATCGGGAATAGATCTTTTTCACAGCTAAATGTTCATGCAAAATAGAATGCACTGCAGTCTTCGATATGCCTAAGGATTTCTCTATCTCCCTGTAAGTCACATGCTGATCTTCTTCAATCATGTTGCGCACAGCATCGATGTTTTTTGGAATAACAACCGATTTTGGTCGACTTTCACGAAATTTCCATTTTTTCAAAAATGGCGTTTTTTAAACGCTCACTGTAAACAAACTACTCCGCAATTTCTAAGCCGCCACTGTCTTCACAATAGCAAATGTCAAATTTTACGAAAATAGCAATGACACATCTCAATAGCGCCACCTAGTGGTGGTTTGTGAAAAGTTAAGACTGCCCTCGTAATTTCACATTGATAAGAATTATTTCTAGGATTTGTCTGTTTATAGCGAGTACCCACCCAAACACTACAATAATGTTTGAAATAAAACAAATAAATGCGGTTCGTTCAAAATTAATATTACTATTAGATTTAGTTGCATTTGTTGATATTTGTGTTATGTAGTTAAAGAATTGCCAGAATAACTGAAGACGAAGACTGTTATGACTGAAATGGCTGTATATACAGGGTGTTAATGTGAATACGTGTTGCAAATTTGTAGGGGATTCAAAATAGACCAACTTATAGTAAGAAACTCATATCCGGAAAACCACCGTTTTCAAGCAACAGGTAACAGTAGTTATCTACCTGAATGTTATTTAATTAGGCCGTATTTTTCCCAATCGTCTCACCAGCCCCATTTAATTGACCTTCGTCCAAGAAATATTATCAGAATTGTTAGAAGATTGGGGATTCGCCAATAGATCTGTCTTCAACATAACGGTGCCCCAGCACACTTTCCGCTTTGGTAACGGAAATAAATTGGCTGAGGGAGACCCTTACCGTGGCATGCTTCCCAGACCTAACTCATTTTAACTTTTATAAATAAAAAATATGTGTTAGTATTACTATTATTACATGCTTCAACCACTGACGTTGTGGAGTTTTCACTTAAAATTTTACTGGTCGTCTGTGATTGACATTTATTTCTGTAAAGGAATCATAAAATTGGATTCATTTTATTATTACGTTTTACAAGAGGTGAGGAACGATAAAATTCCTTGCTATTGCTGGCTGTAACTGAAAATATCCTTCCGTGTAATTGAAAAGAAAACTCGGAAGGAAAATTCAATACATGAAGAAGCAGCAGTCCATAAAAATAAAATAAAACATCTAGTTTCGGCAAGACTTCCATAACAACAAAGCTACCTAGAGTGTTGATTACAACTTCTTTATAACCATCGTAAAACATCATAAAATTGTATTGTTTGTGTAGAAACGAAGAGTTTATTGAACATTTTAAGGTGCTATAAAATTCGGTACTTAACAAAATTAAATGTGATACGTAAGGTGGATAATGCCTCGAAATTTCATAATACGAAATGCGCCGGAATTTTCAGGAGTTAATATTGAACGGGAATCATTTCATATTCCTTTCGTGTTTAGTTCGTTAGTAATAAAGCACGAGATCTTCAACAGCTTGAGCATCGCTTGTAATTTAATACCTGTTAAGGAAATCTGAAGGCCTCTTGAGCGAATCTCAAGGAGACATCCCTCGACCTGCACCCGACATGCCGACGACATCTCCTGTTTGTTAATTACCGACTCCTCAAATTAGACACTTTGAAATATGATGTCCTTCGAACCAATTATCCGAATACCAGAATGTTAATTGACTGCAATGGAAGCTGGCAATGACTTAATGAGTTTTTTAAGGAAGATGCCAAAAAAATCTACTGCGATGGGAATTTCTTAACTGCAGAAAAGATTTCGTCTCGATTTACAGCACGTACTAAAGAAGTTTTACTTGATTTACATGGTTTACTTTAAATAATTACAGTGAATTACTGCATACACTGTGTTTTTCAAACAGGAATATAAAATTATAGTGCAATTGTAGACAAAAACCGGGAGTAGTTTGTTACATTAACCAATTATACTTTGAAATATGTAATGTAGAGTGTTTCTCAAATGGCGGAAAGGTACGTTATTCTGTTTGAAATACTGAATGAAAAATCTAATAGAAGCTTTCTTTAATTAGCTAATTTTAACTGCACTTTTCTATTCTTTGGAAGAAATGGTGAATTCGGATTATTAATGAATTAATTATCACTAGGGTCCAGATTTCAAATTTTCAGACAGGTTACTAAAATAGGCCAGAAAAATAAGTTAAATAGGCAAATAAAATGATGAATTAGGTGCTAAAAACGTACTCTATGCAGTACAATTTAAAGTAAAATATATTATACCTCAATTCTATGGATGTATTTTCACTACTTTTATTTATAAATGTAAGTTAGTCACTGTTATCTACATAATTAATTACAATAACATATTAAACAATGCTCCAAATTTTCTACAGTTAAACGTCGCCTGTTTTCAACTAGAAGGTACTTGCACTGGAAAAATCTTCCAACATCGCGCTGTTATGCTGTTTCAGAGTATGTTGTGTTTCTGCATATAAACCAAACAGAAAATTATATAAACTTAGAGGAAATTGCATTTTTGTTGTAGCACTAAAGTGACTGAGATACATATAAAACCATCGATATTGTTTAAAAGTTATACTTATATACCAATTTTATACAAGCTTTAAGAACACTTTGGTAATTTGATTCGGAAAATGTCTCGTATTTCACTAACCCACGAAATTATTTTATCTTTCAATCTTGATTAGCATTACGACATTTTTGAATAATTACTGTTTGAAACACATCTCACTAGTAACGCAGAACTGCACACTTGAACAATTCGAGGTTAAAAACAATTGGATAATTTATTATTATTAAATGTAATACGTACTCCCTACTACTTAGAAAAAAACCGTCGCTTTATTTTTTGTTTCTAAAGTTAAATTTAATACAGAAAAGTGTTTGAAATTAGATAAAATTGAAAGGATGCTTACGTGGTCGACCCAGAACAATAAACGAGGCGCATACCTAGCATACATTAATTTTCAAACCATTCACTTAAATTTTTAAATTTAGTATCTTCCGTTAACTCCACCTCCTACTCGCGAAATTAATGTATGCTGTGCAACCGTCACGCGCTGTGTTTTCCGTTTGATTTAGCCACTTGTGTGCCATTGTTGATGCATATTTACTAACAATTTTAGAAACTGTAACGTTGTAAATAATTTACATGAAAATTTATCAGAAAATTTACTTATGAAGTCTGTGTATACAACGGTGCAAAATATTTTCACATTGATTCAGTGTAAATCTTGTGCAAAACTTAACATTGGGTCATGCTAACTTTAAGTGTAAGTACAGGCAGGATTTGCCCAGATAAAAACAAATTTGAATTACGGGTAAATACCTCTACAGGAGCCTTGCATTGCCACTCTGTAATGGGCAACTCGAATCCACACGTTATTAAATATATTTAGGGTTTTCCAAAGGTACCACGTACTACATGCAAAAAGTTCAAGGAAGATAGTATAATTTCTTAATTTTCCTGCACTTTTAGGCCGTCTTAAAAAATATTCGAAAGTGGTAATTTCTATAGCAGTTACTTTTAATTGGTTTCATTTGAAGCTCTTACCAGCTAAGCAAACCTCTTATTTACATCGTAGCAGTATAAATATTCAAAAATAGCATTTGCAGTAGTTTAGTTAAAACGATATACCCACGTATACGTATTTCATTTAAATAATTTAATGAAATACCATGTCTTAAAACTTCAACGAATTTAATATCTCTCTGCAATAATATGTTCAATGTTCAATCTGTAAAAAATATCATCATCCAATAACATCAAAAAATTCACAAATTTAAACAAATAAGAATCTAAAAAAACGCGTTTTACGGTGTACATTTATATAACTGTTGTTGCATCCAATCTATTCCTGATAATAAGTTGTGCTAGGTCTACAAGGATATATTTTAATAATAGCAAACTTGGACAGATTATTAAAGAGATCATTTTGAGAAATCAAACGGCCGAGACATTAACCGAAATGATAACAAGGGCGCTTTAGCTGGCGTACAGAAAGAAATAACAGAGTTGGGCGTCACGGTGAGGTGCTTGTCACAATAGTGACAGTTACCATCACTGGTTATATAACTTTGTGAAAGTTCCATATAAACTCCATGACATCTAGTGCGAAATTGCGAAATGGTAATTCAAAAATCCAGAGCAGTTAAATAAAATATAGTAACATAGACGAGATTCTAGCAGTCAGAGTGGCAGGGGGTGCCCGTTCAATCCCACCTTCTGTGGAGCCATGTCAGTGGGCTACTAGTGGACCTCAGCAACGAAGGATTTCATCCCTGAGTTACGCAGATGTCTTAGTTATTCTACTTGAAGGGAGGTTAATTAATACAGTCAGGGAACGAATGTAGTAACTAGGTGGACAGAAGCAGAAGTCTTAAACGTCAGTCCCCATAAAACCGCCGTATAACTATTTACGCAAAGGTAGAGTATAGAGGAATTATATATATATATATAGAAATCCAGCTGCCAGGAGAGGACTCAAAACTTATCCCGAACCTACATATTGAGAATGTTACCAGAAGAGCGGGGCTGGGGGCTAGTTCGACGGACTTATGACAAATCCTAGAGCTAGAGCTAGCGCGATGTACTGGCTGTACACCAGAATGGTTATACATCCAGTTACATAAACAACGCTGTTGTGGTAAAAATGCAAAGGCTTGCTTGTCTATGCATTACAGGGGCAATGAGAACAACGCCTTCCGCTGCAATGGAGCCTCTGGTAGACCTCTCTCCCCCATTCATCTTGTAGTTCAGAGACTGGAAACCTAGACTCTACAGACTGCATAACTCAGACTACAACTTACGTACAGGAACAGAGCGTACAAGTTTAATTGATAACGTAGGTGGCTCCGGATATCGGGGCAGGTAAATACAGGGTAAAACAAAGAAAAATACTTAGATCCTATATAAGGCCTCCTCAATGCTGGTCTGGGAATGCTATAACATACTCAATGACCTAGCAGGACAAAACACGGTGAGCCTGCTCTGGGTTCCAGATTACTGTGGGAATTCAATCTGTAGTTGTAAAGGCGAATGTAATTGCAACCAACACAAAATCTACCGAGACAACAGACCAAGACTAAACCATAGAAAAGTCTTTATAAATGGACCTTACTCTAAAAGAACGGAAGAACTGCGTAAGTTAAACAGGTCTCAGCTTAGGATCCTTTCTTTCTAACAGAACCTGCAACTGTTCAGGAGCACCTCAGGAGGATCAAGAAATTGACGGACACCTCACATGTAGACTCTGTTACGATGAATCAGAAACATTAGTGAAGATTTTGTGTAATTGCGATGCGTGAACAAACATAAGACAACGTATATTTAGGCAATCACAGATGGCACCGAAGGACTTCAGCAGACCTATACACTATGCTACAGGGTACCATCATTCAAAATTGGGTCTATTAAATAACCAGGATGAGCACAACAAGCCTTTTAGGTTACACTGCCTCCGGAACTAATGGCTGAGGGACCGAAAGAGAAAAAGAAAACTTAGACGATACCGGAGCACCGATGAATCCAACAGGCATATCAAATTATTTAAATCAAGCATTGTATGTAGCTGATACGTGAGAAAAGCCTCGTTCAACAGGAACGGTCACGATGTTACAGCTCCCGATATTTTATAAGTTGCATCCCATCCTGTGACAAAATCAGGGGGGTTTTCAGCTGTCATTTAATTGGAGCAGTCACAGTTGGAAAACTGACAAAGAAATCACCGTATCGCTCATTTCTAGCAACAGCGAACTACGTTAAAAGATTTAGGCAAAAAGTGTGTGAATTGTGTAAAAAACAGACACTATAGAATGTCTCATGAAAACAGGAAAACTAGAAAGTAAGAGCATCCTTAAGAAAAGGTTATTTGAAATATTTGTCCTCTAAAATTAACAGTAGCTGTATAAAGTAGGTATTGCTCACTTATGCAAGTAATAATCTCATTTATAGTAAACTAGAAATGCCCTTTTTCACCTAGAAGGCATTAAAGTACTATTTTTCTTTCGTTTCTTGTAATAATTTGCGTTATATCTTACCTGTGGTAACAATATCCTCAAAACGCCTCTCAAACAATGACTTATTTATTACTGTTCTGAGAATATTCTGTAGAATATTACTATTTCATGAGGTACCAATAACATAGTAAATAACAAGTGTAAGGTAATTGATATACCTAGCTCATCATATCTGTTTCGGCAAAGTCTAGAGGTTACATCGTCATCATTAGTAGCAGCCCTTTATGTCAATTTTTAAAAGTAGGCCTTTCATGTCATTTTCCACCGCTTACGGTTCAGGAGTTTCGAACCCTGTAAAATCAGATGTGGTTTATCAGTGTTACCTGTTGTGTACTAATGATAAATAAGGATGCACCTAAAATTTTCCCAGATAGAGAAGACTTACCTACTGAACTTTTTAAGGATCATACAGAAAAGGATCTACCAAGACGTTCCTTATTTTTAATAATTCATAAAACAGCGTAATTTCCTAGTTCTACTTTCTACATACTATTATAAACTTTAAACTAATCACAATCAAAGAACATTATTGTAAATTCCAAGTAAACAAATATCAGAAGTAAGTAGGGTTTATTAGGAGGTCAGGCTGCAGCATCAACCACAGTCAATGTATCTTTTAGTAAACTTTCTGTGGAAGCTCCGCCAGTTTCTCCTTATTACATTCGCGTAACTACTACTAACTAATATTTTTTCAGTTTATGCAGATTTGATAATTTTATTTGAAGTTATTACGACGCTTCCTTAAAACATCAAAGTTGACACTTTTTGTTTGGCAGTAGTCTGTAATCATCCCGAACTACATTGATTACGCAGTCGACGTAACTTGCAATTTACTCGTCTAAAAAACCCACTCAAATACGTGTACTAACGATAATTACAAAGAAAAGAGAAAGACCCCGTTTGATGTGTAATGTGAAAGCGTTGGCGCGAATAATTCGTTATCCCGGGTATAACAAACGAAGTACTCCTTCCTACAGGATGAACTGAAAGAGATTTTTACGTTCAAAGAACGAACATTTTTGCGAGAGCTGGTAAAGAGAACTGACCCAAGTAAAAACTTAAATTGACCTATCCCCAAGTTTATGTTGCACAATAAAATGTTTAGTACCGGCGCGTTATGTCAACTGGATGTTTACGACTTGCGCCTTTTTACTGGACAAAGCGAATAATTTTATTTCCGGGTTATACATTTTACTGTAAATTTTCTAAAATTTATGTTTTAATGTTTCGTATCTTGTAGCCTGCCCTTCCATTTCATATGTTCATATGTATTAGGAAATATAATAAAACGCACACATTCCACATTCTACATCCTAGATTGTTGTGTTTTCAGTTTACATTTAATCAAGCCTGTCTGAGATTAAAAAAAATTAACTTCAATTACCTGTAGTTTATACCTAACGTTAAAACGAGATAGCATTAACACATAAAATGATGTATAATCTCCCAGTTTTAAATCAGCTCCCCAAGTGCGCCTAATACAGCCAGTACGTAAAAGAGAACGAAGTTGCAATTAATTAAGTCCTACAGTTCGAATAAACTCTAATGAAGAAAACAGCAAATAAAATTTCGCTACGGCTGAGAATATTCTTAACGGGTTTTTATGCGTTCCTTTGGAGTTGTTTTTGTTGAAGATTGAATGAGGCAGCCGCCTAAACGAAATTAGCTTAGGGTGAGTTAATGACCTGCCAAAGAGGGTCCAGGCCCTGGATACTGCCGGGATGGTTTCTTAAATTCGCAAAAAATGTACGCTAATAACCTTAACTCTTAAATTAAAAAAGCGCCGCGCGTGCAGTTTGAAGTTCAACTGCGAGGGCGCGGTCAACAAGCCCTTAAAGGAGGTGAAAATGTAAAGGACGAGCTGTAAAGGATTTAATTTAGCCACTGATTAACTTAGCAGAAGCTTTTTCATATTTAAAGTAGAACGAATTTATTAAAAAAAAAACCATTTCGATTTATTGTGTTCGTTTTCGATATTTACATACATACATAAGCAGAACATCAACTGACTGTAAGTTTGTCTAAGCTAGTTAACCCTAGAAAAAGCTGCAAGTTACTTCATGAAAAACCTTGAATACGGTATCCCTGAAAATAGAGGATATGTTAAAATACCTTTGAAAGTAGACTCTTAGATAAAAGCTTCCCGGGGCTTTTTGGGAAAATTTCATAAAAAAATTCTCTATATAAAATACCAAACTCCAAGAAGAAGGACAATTGGCAAATATTCGAGAACAAAATTGAGTGAGAAAAGTTGGAACGAAATAATACCAACTGAAAATCCAAACTATCACATTTAGTTAACTTTTCATCCACAGTACGGCTCTGAAACATATTTTTACGGACATCTAAAGAAACTGTATGGAAATTATAAGGCAGTTTCTACCAAAAAATAAACCAAAAGAATTACATAAATATTCCTACAATCTGAGAAAAAAAAGTTCCATTTGTAGTTTTGAGGGATTTTTCCCAAATGGTTTTTCTCGAGTTTTTTGTCTGCGAGTTTATTGGTAGGGAGGAGGCAGGTACTGTACGGTATTGCAGAACTGCGATTTCGCAAAAATAAAAAACCATTTTAAATGTATTTAATTGCGAATAATTTTTAAACGCGGAATTTAGTGCATTTCTAGGAGCATCGGAAAATACTTAAAAGTAGTAATAATAAACATGAAAATGCTGAAAAATAGGACGGACGATAGCATGAAAGAATACAGAGAAGCAAATAAGGACGTACGTAAGATATGCAGACAAAAGAAAAAACAACAGCAGATCAAAGAAATAGAGGCACCGGAAAAGCATTATAATAAACAAGAAGCCAGAAAGTTCTATAACACAGCCACAGGAATCAGAAAAGGGTATACAGCAAAAATCTCAGTATACAAGGATAAAGAGGACAAGATAATTGGCAGAGAAAAAGAAATACTAGAGAGATGGGCAACGAAGAAGAGGCAAATAAGCAGTGGACAGTCAATGAAAGAGATGATCATGAAGTAAGGACACCTACACTGGAAGAAATCGAGGAGATAATAGGAAACATGAAAAACTAGAAGAGTCCTGGAACAGATGGAATCCCTACAGAAGGAATAAAATACGGTGGAAGAAAACTGATACAAGGAATACACAAACTGATAGAAAAAATTTGGTCGGAAGGGGGGGCTATTATACTCCCTATTCATAAAAAATGTGACCACAGTAGGTGCGACAATTACAGACCAATATCTCTGAACGTAGGATACAAAGTCTTAGCGCAACTCAAAAATTGCAGATTAAAGGACTGGACTGAAAAGGAGCTCGGGGAACACCAGAACGATTTCAGAAGAAATCGATCCACAATAGATCCAATATTCACCCTACGGATAATACAGGAAAAATGCCTAAGGAAAGAGATTGGCATACACGGACTCTATTGATTTTCAAAAGGCATATGATAAAATAACTAGAAGTGAAGTTAAAAAAAGGATGAGAGAATTACATACCCCGAACAAGATAGTTAAACTGACCTCAATGACACTTGATAGAACGATAAACCAAGTGTACATAAACGCAAGCTTAGGTAATAAATGTTGAACTAATAATAGCGTAACGCAAGGCGACCCACTGTCTACTACATTATTCAACATAGGGTTAGAGCAAGTCTTACGAAAAAGTGGTAATACTTCAGAATGCGCACCAGTGCACGGCGTACGCCGATAATGTAGTTTTACTAGCAAGAACGCACGAAGAACTCAAAAGTGTCACAAAATCTTGGAGCAGAGGCAGGAAAAGTTGGTTTAAGATTTAACCAAAAGAAAACAAAATACATGGTCATGGGGAGAACACATCAGTTTCCAGAATACCTAAGCATAAAAACACAAGGGGAAAGAGATACGACTTTTAGAAAGAAGACACGATCATATACCTAGGGAGGAAATTCAACAGCCAAGGGGATCAAGTCAACGAGATAGACAGAAGATTAGTGATAGCCAATAATGCGCCAGTGCATTTGGGAAAACTTTTAATACAAAAGCAGTGTCGTGACCAGTAAAATTGAGCCTACACAAAACAGTGGTAAGACCAGTGCAGTGCTAGGAAGTGAAACGTGGGTCCTAAGAGAAATGGATATCAAAAAGCTGGAAATTTGGGAGAGGAAGATTTTACGTAAAATCTACGAAGGAGTTAAGGAGAAAGACGAATGGAGAAAAAGAACGAACAAAGAAGTAGAAGAACTTTATAAGACACCGGGAATTATAAACACTGTCAAGGCAAATCGATTGAAATGGTTAGCACATGTAGAGCGCATGGAAAGAAAGAGGGTGCCAATAATAATAGTAAACGGTGAAGCAGAAGGAAGAAATAGAAGAGGGCGTGCAAAGAAAACCTGGTGGGAGTGTGTTAAGAAGGTCCTGGATGAGAGCAATCTGACGAATTGGGAAAAGATCTAGGACAGAAACTAATGGAGAAAATCCATCAAAAACTGAAGAACTGAATATCAACCACTCGAAACTTATATAAAAGGAAAGCAATTTAAAATCAAACTCTCAACTTAGACATCTAAAGTTGATGCTCTTTCTAAAAATATTACTTCGACATTGAAGAGTTAATAATTACATGAAAAGTGCTTGGTTCAAAGCTCTGTCTAATATTATTATACTACACAGACGGTAAACTCCCTGTTATTGAAAATAACCATAAACAAAGTACGAGGGGACTTCTTAATTTAATTCTTTAAACTTTCATAGTCAACCGTATTGCTACTGAATCTGAAGCAGTGAAAACATTCAGATTCTCTATTGCTGCAGCAATTTTGTTCCCGACTTCCTACAGGTGCAATAATGAAGTATATTTGTGGAAAGCTAAAGAAATTGTTTTAATCAGTTACTTGCAGCAAAACGCCACGTGAATATTAGGTCAACATGATATGGAAATTGCATGGGAAATAATGGGGAATCGCGGCGTTAAGATAACTGGTGGAACGTGAGTGCTTCATGAAAACGCCTCCTCGCGCAAGTTAAAGTGCAACTGCCGCCACTCGTGAATATCTTCCGAGACCAGCCATTTACCTTACAACTCCTGCCTATACACTAAATATTTTTGATTATTTAAACATTTTAAGTACAGTTAGGGTGTTGAAGATTTCTAAACAATTTGGAAGTGAAAACACAAGTAAAAGAATATTTTGACTTAAAAAGAAATCTTCCTTAAAAGCCTGGAAATTGTTAACATCTTGTTACTGTAAGTGTATGAAGGTGTGGGGATTGCGTTGAAAAGTATCAACACTGCATTGTTTCTCTAATCTAGTTAGGATAGAAACTACTCTTGTAATACCAGTTTAGAATGAAGTTCTCTCTTCTCTCGGGTTTAGACCGCTTCATGGTGTGACTGCTTGATGTAGACGATTCGCTAACCGTTGCAGGTAGTCTATATCAATTACTTCACGATGACGCGGTCTAAGCCCGAAGAAACGACTTAGACACAAACCGCGGAACTAGAAACTTCACAGCAAATAAGAATATTAAAATATATATGTATATTTTCATATTCTAAAATTACGGATTCCCATGAGAATATGACTTTGCAGCAAATAAATGCTCTTTAAGTTGC
Organism: Limonius californicus; assembly: GCA_014611495.1. Taxonomy (NCBI): domain Eukaryota; kingdom Metazoa; phylum Arthropoda; class Insecta; order Coleoptera; family Elateridae; genus Limonius; species Limonius californicus. The sequence continues at coordinate 11,989 of JABXWE010000153.1, forward strand.
ATCTCTAATATCCTACATATTGTAAACAATCGCATCTGGTCGTGAATTAGAAACTGTTTCTTTTGTAAAGTACACCGCGCTTAAATCTGATCAAATTCGGGATAAGGTCGCAATAACTGACGGCATCAACAGGAATCTTCATATTACTTTTAACAGAGATAAAAATAAAATAAGAGTTGAGTTTAAAAAGGCATTTAATGAAATTTAAAAAACACAGACAAGAATACACGGAAAATGATTAAATTATTATAATTCGTTAATGAACAAAGACAAACATTATAAGAAAAACCTACGCAGTTTGAAACGAACAATCTTAATATTAAAAAAAAGGTCACGTACAGGTGAACCCAAAACAATTGAATCTAAGTTAATACCTAAAAAAAGATGATGCAAAAGGCCTTGTACACGCAGTGTTTTCTTATATCGCTAAAGTTCTTCGAATAAGACATATAAAATATAAACTGATATCATAAGATTTCCCAATGAACGACGTACGATTCCGGCGGCCTCTCCTAGTAAACTGAATGGAACAGCTGAAGCGTAGCTAACAAAGGTTTTGAAAATTCACCTTTTTCGATAGTAAATTGGCCCTTCAGAGGGGTATACAGCTTGAGTCAATCCCTGGGTGTAGTGGTGGAGTTTTTACAGTTGCTTCTCTCAAAACAGCTTGCTTTTGGCAGATTTTTTAATATTAGGTCATGCGACTAGATTTCCCAAATCGGTACTTTAATATTCCCTTTTTCGGACGTACCGTGATTGTTACCGCACAAAGCGAAAGTAATTACCTATTGGTAAATTACACCGATTCGGACGCCCGAGAGTAATTTTAAATCTGCGTAATATTCAGATCGAGAGCTGGAGCCTGACTTGCGTCTTTTTTCCCGCACCTAACAGTGTGTAGGCTCGGGTTAATAAAATAATAAAATAATAAAAGCCGCGCATACAGGGTGCGTTCCATAAAGCGGCCGAACGTCACAAGATACAAGGGTGTTTCAATACACAAAAGGTCAAAAAGTACATAATTTATAGAAGAAGCTATAGAACGGCCTTTCTGGTAACTGAGCAGATAATTATGTTTTTCAGAGCGTTTGCTTTCCGGGAAGAAAGTCGAATATGAATTGAATACGTTACTGCACAATTATCACGCAGCGTATAAAATACCTGTACTGCAAGTCCCACACATGATGCCGCAATCCCGTTGGCAACCGTGTAGTTTTAATGCCGAAAATCTTCTGTGAAAGTTTTGTCATTCGTAATCGACTTGGAGAAAAACTGTTTTTTCCAAACCTAATGATACTATTCCGTTTTTTATATAAATAATATACTTAATAAAAGAAAGAATAAACCAGAAATGTTTTATAAATATTCAATGTTATCATTTTGAAAGAATGCATTTAAAAATATAAAGCTCAATTATTGGGACGCTAATAACGAGCGGTCAAGAAGTTTTCAAACGGGGGTTGGCTGTGAGTACTACAAGGCATGTCGTAGCTGTCATGTTATGTACCGGCCGTACCTTGTGTTTATTTCTTCGAATGTAAACACAAACAGAGTGAACTCAACGTCAAAGCGTATCCCGTCTCAATAAACGCCTTTTTAGCCAACAACAACCAGATTAAATAGATTTTGACAGGTGAATAAATTGTTTTAATTTGATAGTTGCTTAAATTGGCTTTTGTAGTTCAATTTCAGACATGCAAGAACTATTTGTATTCCACCCTAATTTGAAAACTTTTGATCACATGATAAGAATTTCCATCTGCCAACCCATTTTATAGTGGCCGCAATTAACAGCACATTTATTTTACGTTAAAGCTCTTTTCGCTGGCAAAAATTGCTTCGTAAAGAATCTTTGGCAAGGATATTTGGTTTAATACTGCAAATATATGTTACTTCTTGGATATTACGTTTAACGGGCAAAACGAGCTTATATTCGCAGTCTTATACATCTCGTTATAACCGAGCTGGGTCGTACAACTGCCTACTATGAAACAGTAATTAACAATTTTTGCGACGTACCAAAAATTATTTTACCTTTTATGCTTAGAGATCTTTCGGCAAATATTTTCTCAGCATCCTATAATAAATATTTACGTTGTAGTAAAATAAACTTGTTTAAAACCACATTCTCAGACTAAAAGTAGAAAAATTTACAAACCAGGCGCAAGCACATGCCCAACATTTGAGCGTCAGATTTTTATGTAAAATTGCACCGAATGAATTCAGGTTAAAATTACAAAAAGAGAACTACAAATAGTAACGAAACAGACTTAGCGTGGCATTTGATTTCATCTAGAATCCCATCTGCTTGTGATAGACATGTCACCTATCCGTTTCAACTAGACTGGGTTCTGATTGGACTAGACTCAACCGTCAGTAAAATTGCAAACAGGGATGAAGCGACCACGCAAATATTCGGCGACAACCGCAGGAATCCGGTCGAATGCTGGCTGCGAACGACTGGATTGCAACGGGGAAAACGAATTCCAAATTGCATTCCAAAAATACGTTTGATGGCATTAGTTCAATAGCAAATGTAGTTTCCGCTTCGCGGAATGGGTTATTTTAATTCGCCACGTTTATTTACAGTTGCGAATCTTCATCTAAAGTTGGGTCATCCCATTTCAAGTCAACTAATGTTTGACCCTTCCGATTTTAATGAAATTTATGTGTATGCTGCACAACATAGAGATAAACAAAAATACAAATTCAGGAGCTTAAAATATTAACTTTGCTTTGAAGTTATATCTTATTAAATTAATTACTTTTTCCTCTCCAACGTGCAATTCATAATTAAATTAAATGGAAGTTCTTCTCACAAATTATTAGAAGTGAGTCATGTATAATTTAAAATACATGTAATACATGTGGTATCATTTAGTGTATAACTTGCTATTTTTTTTATTTTATTATTCGCATAAAACAAAGATCTAAATTTAGATATAAACAATTTTTTATGAGGTTTAATTATAGTTGCCAGATTTTGAGAAATAAGATTATATTTTTAATCAAATTAGTGTGTATGTTATGTGAATATGAAAAACAAGCTTGGGCAAGTTATACAGGGTGGTGAAATTTTCGATGCTCACCATTGGTATCTCGGAAAGGGTAAGAGATACGAGATTAGTTAAATTAGCGAAAAGTTGCGCTTCGTTATGGCATTTGAAAATTTAAAAAATCGCATACTTTGAAAAACAATTGAAACAATAATTAAAGTGACAGATTGTATTGCTAATTATCATTTCCCGTCCCAACCCAGAAAGCCTGGAAGAATACTTTAAATGACTTGGTAACAGATTTCTGGCTGCAGGCGACTTCAATACCAAACACTCCTACTGGGGTTCGCGTATACCCCCATATATCAATAAAATCCCCGACCTGCAAGACTTCTTCGTGATTAAAAATATACCACTAAGCTACTTAAAAATTGCGTCGAGTTCTGACTTATCTTCGGACAGCCCGATAATAGCAACTATGAGCACCTCATTAATAAAAATAACTAAACCACCAACCCTGACCAATCACAAAACAAACTGGGACTACTTCAAAGAAATATTAGACGAACAACTAGGTACTAATATCCCACTAAAAACAACATGTGAGATTGACAATGCAGTGGAAAAATTAACACAGTCAATACAAGAGGCTGCTACTAGAGCTACACCACAAATAGCAGAAGAAACAGATCAATCTACCTGCTCTGTAGATATTAAGCAAAAAATTGCTGAAAAATCACGTCTCCGAAGAACTTGACAGATTACTAGATCACCTAATGATAAACGCAGGCTCAACACAGCTACTCGGGAGTTAAAAAGATATGAATCGAAAAACAAATACATTGACGAATACCTTAAAGGACCGTCTGCCACAGAGTATACGAATTACTCACTCTAGAAAGCCCCCTGTCGTCTTAATAGGCCTAAACAACACGTACTTCCAATTCGAAACAAAGATGGATCATGGGCCTAACCGATATGAGCAAAGCTGAAGCATTTGCTACTCATCTCCAGGAAGTATTCCAGCCACTACCATCCGATGACGAAGACAGTGATATCGAAAATTACCTATCAGCCCCTTTCCAACTGTCGCATCCAATTAAACCTTTCTCTCTCGTGGAAGTGGAAACAATGATCACTATAAGAACAAACTGCAAAAGATCTCCTGGCTATAATCTTATCACTGGGCGAATACTGAAGAAGCTGCCCCCAAAGCAAGCAGGCTAACTCTGCTAATCTTCAATAGCATTCTACGGACAAGATTCTTTCCAGTTGGGTGGAAAGTAGTCCAAGTGGTTCTTATCCAGAAGCCCGGAAAACCCATCAACGACCCAACTTCCTACAGACCAATGAGTTTCCTATTACTGCTCTCAAAGCTTTTTGAACGATTATTGCTCAAAGACTCGCCAATCCTCGAAGATGAAAACCTAATACCCGATCACCAATTCGGCTTTCGGAGTACATATTCCACAATTGAGCAGATAAATAGGGTAGTAGACACCATCAATATTGCCTTTGAAGATAAGAACTACTGCTCTGCAGTCTTTCTTGACGTTAGCAGGGCCTTTGATAAGGTCCGGCATAGGGGTCTGTTATTCAAATTAAAACTGGCAGTTCCACACCCTTACTACAGCATCCTGAAATCCTATCTAGAAGAATTACATGTGAAGTTTGGAGAAGCGGTCTGGGAATTATATTCTGTCAAATCCGGAGTCCCTCAGGGAAGCGTCCTGGGGCCGGTCTTATATGTTTTGTACACGGCCAACATACCCACTAGCTCCACCACAACTAGTGCAACTTATGCTGACACTTAAATTCTATCTGCAGATGTTTCAAAAAGTGGGGCTTTAAAATAAACAGGCAAAAATCGGCGCAAATTACTTTCACTAAACGAAGAGGTATCGTTCCTGAGATAACGATAAATGACAGAGCTCTGCCGCAGACAGACTGCGTGAAGTATTTAGGGATGCACCTCGACTAAACCTTAACATGGAGATCCCATATATGTACGAAGAGAAAACACCTCAATATAAAACTAAAAAATTATTACTGGTTACTAGGCCGTAACTCGAAGTTATCGCTGTCTAATAAACTACTCATTTACAAAACTGTAATAAAGCCAATATGGAGCTATGGGATTCAGCTTTGGGGCACCGCGTCGAACTCCAACATTGAAATACTCGAACGTATCCAATCGAAGATTCTTCGTACAATCAGTATCGCTTCCTACTACGTCCCTAATAAAGAAATGCAGGAAGACTTGAATGTGAAAACAGTTAAAGAAGAAATAGTAAAATGTAGCGACAAATATCTCCAGCGATTGGAAATGCATCCCAATCCTCTTGCATTGACTCTGCTCGGCAATAGTGATTAAGTGCCTAGACTGAAACGCTTTAAACCATTGGACCTCCCTCACCGATTCTAACACTAGCACTAATAACTAATATATACAATAATTGTAAGAGAATGCATAAGGAGAAACGACAATGGGCGTTTACTCTACATGTAAATTATCACTGTAATTGTACTACTTTAAATCTGATTTGTTTATTGTTATCATCATAACAGACTGCAAATAAATGAAATAAAAAGAAATGAATTATCAGTTAAACCCATTAAATACTGAAAAAACTTAATGATCTTACGATAACAAAGTGAGAAATTCAAAAACACTAAATTTATTTAAATGGTCAAAGTGCGCGCTGTTATTTATGATGCAGAGGTTAATCCTCAAATTCAGTTCGTCCACTGTTTTTTGGATAATCTGCTTTGGAATGAAGTCGAAGGCATTTTCGATTTGGAGGCGAAGGTGTCCAATATTTTCCGTCGGGGAGTGCATACACAGCGTCTTTTACATTGCCCCACAGAAAGTAACCCATAGGCGTTAGGCATGGCGAGCGTGTAGACCAACGTGCCAAGCCGTGAATTTTGGAAACGTGCATCTAAATAATCTCGAAAAATGCGGGCGCTGTGAGGACCAGTTCCGCCTCGCTGGTACACGTATGCTTTTGAAGGGTTACTAATGGCAATTCGTCTAGAATATCTTCTAAATTTGTTTGCAAAATATGGAAATATTCAGGTCCATCTAAAAACTTGGTCCCCAACCGCATTATCTAAAAAGCTAACCCGTACGTTCAGAGTTTATCTAACTAGAGGCCTAGTCTCTCTTAAAAGGGCATTCACTGTTGCAGAGTGATGAAGATTTTTCCTGTTAAACATTCCCGAATTTGTAAATAGACTCACATGTATTTTGCTGGAACAATGTGGATCTTGCTGCAGGTTTTCAAGAAACCAATCACAAAAGAAGAGCAAAGCAGCAGAGGAACAAAAATTAAAATGGAAGGAAGAAGAAGACTTTTAAAAGGAGAAAATATAGACCAGCAAACAATAAAGGAAGTGCCAAAAACCATTAGAAAGGACGTATGAAAATACAAGAAAGAAAAGATTACGCAGACCATCGAAGAAAATAAGAGTATGAGAATACTAAGAAAAAAATTGACAAACGATAAAAAGGAAATTCACAAACAGAAGATGAAAAATGGAGAGCTAATAACAAACAGAGACGAATTATAAGGTATAGTAGAAGACTTTTATGAAACCTTATATAGAAATCAATTTGACCTAGTACTAGAAGAAGGCACTTTTAAAGTCATGAACAAAGGATCTGAAGACATCCCTGATATCACCAAAACAAAGATTTACAACGCTCTTAAGAAAATGAAAAACAATAAAGCTCCAGGGGAAGAAGGGATTGTTCCGCAAGCCATAAAACAGAGAGGTCCCACACTAATCTATAGCCTGGAAAAACGGTTCAATTTGTGTTCACAAAATCAGAATATATCTACAAGCTGGAACAACTCCTTAACGATACTTCTCCACAAGAAAGGGGACGAAACAAACTTGGAGAACTATAGACCCATCAGCCTTTTAAACCATCTATACAAGGTATTCACCCGAGTAATCACCACTAGATTGGAAAGAAACCTAGACTTTTATCAACCCAGAGAGCAAGCTAGATTTCGCTCGGGCTAGGGAACGAACGACCATCTGCAGTATATTAAAATTCTAATTGAAATAACAATAGAATGTAACAGACCCCTAGTCCTAATATTTGTTGATTTCCAGAAAGCATTCGACCCGTGGAAATGACTGCCATCCTACAAGCACTAAAAGAATGCAGAATTGACCAATATCGTACACCAAATATACAAAAATGCCACAACAACTGTAAAACTCCATAAAATCACTAACAAAATTAATATTAATAGAGGAATTAGACAAGAAGACACCTTATATTCAAAAATATTCATTACGGTATTAGAACAAGCATTGAAAATGACGGACTGGAAAAACCTAGGAGTTACCATTGATGGAAACAATTAAGCCATCTCTGATTTGCAGGCGATATAGTATTAATAGCGGACGACTATAAAAGGGTCAACTAAATGTTATGGAAGTTACAGCAAGTAACGCAAAAAGTTGGATTGAAAACAAATTATGATAAAACCAAAATGATAACCAACCTAGTATTTAATGAACAGATGAAACTTGAGAATACAGAAATCGAAACAGTCGAAAAGTATATATATCTCGGGCACAACATAAAATGTATAGGTTGGGACGCATACGGAAAATTAAATGATATTTTTAAGACCGACATTTCAACTGGTTTGAAAAGAAAAGCCTTCAACCAATGTGTTCTCCTGATCCTAACGTATGGAGCAAAAACACTAACTCTCACCAAAACAGCAGCGAAGAAATTACAAATCACGCTACGTAAAATGGAAAGATCTATGCTTGGGCTTACCCTAAGAGACAGAATCAGAAAGGTAGAAATCCGAAGAAGAACAGGCGTTGAGGATTTTATAATACGCATTGCAAAACAGAAATGGAATTTGGGCAGGTCACCTAGCAAGATTTAGAGACGGTCGATGAACAAAAAGATCGTCGAATGGAGACTAAGAGCCGATAAACGTAGTCGGGGAAGGCCGCTAACTAGATGGATGGACGATCTTAAGAGATTTTCCATCAACTGGATCGCAGCTGCTCAAAATAGAGAAAATTGGATGCATCTTGGGGAGGCCTATGTTCAACAATGGACTAGAGAGGCTGGGTGATAATTTTATTATTGTGAATTTATAATCATGGTACTTATGATTTTTGACGATTTTCCTCACATATGAATCATCAGTACCGCACTCTTGAGAAATTCTTAGGCTGGAGTTTTCTGGATCAATCGCTATTGGGCCAGAACATTCACTTCATTAGCAATAATTCGTTTTCTATACGTCCCTCGCGGTCTTCTAAACCTGTTACAAACAGCCAAATTTCTTGGAATCCTTGCAAACGTTATTCGGTAGGGTAGCTGTCTCTCTGGACACGAATTAGCATATTTTTCAGACGCTAAAACAGAATTTCTATTGCTGTGAATGTAGATATCGTACATATCCTGCTTTCCTTCATCGGTGAAAATCTTGACAATTACAAAACACCATAAAGAAATTCTACGTATACCACTTAAACGCAATCTGTCCATTTTGTATGAAAAACAAATCATTTGTTACTTATCAGTTTCAATTACTTTAGAAACGGCGTAAATGTTTGAAACATTTAAAGAGTTTAAATGGCAATTAACAATACAATCCCTCACTTTAACTATTGTTTCAATTGTTTTTCAAAAACAAAACGATTTTATGAAATATTTACACCAATTTCCTAATTTCAACAAGTTTTTTGGAAGAAGAAGATTATGTTAGATACCGATTTTTTTGTCTATCTAGTGGTGTGATAATCCAATATGGCGGTCATAAGAAATAAAACAGTTGACTGCCACAGCTTGAATTCTAAAAAACCTAGAAAATGTCTGTCAATGTCCTGCAACTGGCAGGAGCCAAACACATAAAGTTACCAAGTTTGATTGAAATAGCATTAATGGTAGGGAAGATAATCATTTATTTCTAAAATCACAATTTTCAATTTTTTCGTGATAAATAAAGAACGAATCAAACTATCAAGGATTTCTTTTCAGATCTCAATCGCCTTAAAAAGCGCAACTTTTCTCTAATTTAACCGACCTCGTATCTCCTATCGTTTCCAAGATGCCAATAATGAACGTCGAATTCAACTCACCACTCTGTATACCGAACAAAGACACGTTTCATATCGTAGTATAAAGTAATATATAAATAATCTTTTAAATAATGTACGAAGTACACACAAATTCTGTTTAATCTATAATCTGCATGTTTGGAAGAGGAAAATGCTCGTACTAATCTTCAAAGTTCTTAATATATTAAGCCCTGTGTTCGTATTTTTACATATATCTGTAAACACGGTACAACTTATCCTTCAATTAAAATCTGCCATGTAAAGGTTCAAACACCGGTTGGCTGAATATGTAATGGACCTTTTAAAGAAGACAGAGAAGCGGTGATTATTCAAATCCTTTTTTTGGGACGGAGCGTTATTTTGTGGCTTCGTCGTCGGTCTGCGTGACATCCAAATAACGGGCAGGTGTAGGGCAGGTGCATCTCTCTACGCGTTTCTGATTAAGCCACTTATTTTTACCTCCAGGGATTGAATTACTGTTGGAGAGATCTATATCTCATATTTATTGCCGCACTTACGGAATAGACCTACCTGCGTACCACTCATGATTCAGGTTTTAGTTTATAATGGATAATATATGTTGAGGCTGTGGTTATACGTTTCAATCCCAATAAATTGAACTTTGCTTCTCAGGTTCTGCAGATTAGTTATCTTTTTGGATGTATTCTGTCCAGCAATGAACTTAAAAATTGGCTTTTAGAGTCTTGAAATGGAACCAAGCTACTGTAATCATGTTCGTTTCTATTTGTTCCTGGTTGTATGAGACATTCAACGAATTAATTTAATCTTAATTAATAACACAAAAATGTGCGATTTGTGCCAACGGTATTTATCTAAACGGATTTTCACTTTTCCATACTTCAATCTATGCATATTAAAAAAGTATACAATCGAACCCAAGTTCAAAGCTCACATTTAGAATTTCGGAAACGGTAAAATGTGCAACTTCAATAAAATAGATACAAAGTTCTAACATATTAATGTTTCAGTAAGATACAGTCGACTTGTTATAATAATCAAAATACTCTGAATCGCTGTTCATTTTTTATCTGTAGGAAATACTATATGGTAATTGTTTACAAAAATGTATGACTACAAACAGCGGTAATTAAATCCGGAAGTTATTTACTAAAACTATTTATGTTGTCTGATAGCTACTATCCATCCAAATGTTCCATCAAATACTAGTTATTCAAGCAAAGTAAGTGTTTCAAAGTTTATAAAAGCAAAGCGTAGGAAACATCAACTAAATTACAAATATAGTCAAACTTGGTTATAATAACATCTGTGGGACTGCTAAGATTGTCTTAAAACGGTATTTACGATACTATAGATTTAGAAATTTCGTTCAAAATGACAAGCTGAAGATGTTATCAACACGTAGTACCGTTTCTTTAATCCTTTTACTACTATAATTGTAAACTAGGAATGCATATGACACTGAGTGATAGACGATTATATGGAAAGTTTTTGTTATAGACATTACTATACGCAGTACACGCCGCGTATGGAAATCACGGATAATGTTATCATTCGGGTATTGTTAACACTTTCACGAAGAACGGGCCGGACCTACGCATCTACATAGGACAAACATAATTGGTAGTAATCATGATTTCTGTTTATTTAATCAATGTTTTCTTAGGACAGACCGCCGTTGAGCAATATCTTTGTTACATGCATTTTTCTGTTTGAATTCTCAAGCTCGAGGGGTAGCGGACCTCTCTCTCTCTTTCTCTCTCTTTCTCTTTCTCACATGTTAACAGCCTGTAGGCTGGTTGGCAGCAGCTAACTCCATTCGAATGTAACCCTTTGCAACGGCTTAATTAAAAGAAAAGGAACGTGATCTTAAATCTTAGAAAAAACATATATTAACATTTTAGAACAGTATAATAAATTTCCAAAAATAATCCAGCGGTATGAAGCAGCACAGGCAACCAGTTCTGTGTAAACCTAGAATAAGCGTGTTGAAATAGAAGACGCTGCAAAGAAAATCAGCAATTTAACTACTAAAAGAATTCGGAAGCGGCCGTGGGCTGGAGGTTAGCGCTTTAGACTTCTACCCTGAAGGACCTGGATTCAATTCCCAGTGACTTATTGACTGATTAATAGCAGGGTTTTGAAGTGGGTTAGTTAGCCCGGTGTGCACTTCGACTCTATAGTCTTTTGTGTGCCTCCGCTTCTATCAAAATAGATCTGTGCCTTGAACGAGTTGCAGGATTTTTTACGAGGTTTTCATGTGTGAAGGTTGTTTCACGAAGTGTTCCCCCGAATAGTTGCTGTTTCTTGTGGTAAAGTGCGTAAAGTGCTGGACAGTCGAAGATTATGTGTGAGGCTGTTTCCTCCTGTTCTTCAGAGGGTGTCTCCTCTGTATACACCGATTTTCTGAAGGTGTTTTCGCAGTGCCCTGTTATAAGTCTTACCAACCGTCAAATCTGAATTCGTCGTAGATGGAGGACATCAGTTGTTAGTCTGCGAGAAGGCGTTCGAATTAGTTCCTTCCCCAATTTTTGTCCCTGTACCGCCTCCCAGCGAGAAATGTGTTCTGTAATGGTCCACATATTTAATGCTGTTAGGATGCTTTGTTTGGGGATACCGAATACAGATTCTGGGCCTATGAACGGGGTGGATGCATCGGTTTTCGCAAGGGAATCTGCTTTCTCGTTTCCCTCTACCTCCGTGCGCCTTGGCACCCATATGAGCTAAACTACGTTCTGATCATACAAGGATATCAGGAGGCATAGACATCCTCTCCTTAATTTGGAATTAATGCGAGGTGATTCAAGTGCTTTTAAAGCTGCTTGACTGTCAGATAAAATGCTTATGCGTTGTTGAGTATACCCGCGTTTTGCTTTTTCCTGGATACATTGCATTATTGCAAAGATTTCAGCTTGAAAGACTGTGGCCTTATTTCTTAGAGGTACACTAATGTTCTCCTTTGGTCTTTGGCCGTAAATTCTGGCCCCTGTGCCTTCTGCTGTGCGGGAGCCGTCTGTGTACCAAACTAGCCCCTTGATAGCTGAGGTTCCTTGGGCCCAGTGATTGCGATTATATCTCGCAGTGAATGGTTTGTGAAAGGAATACTCTGGAAGGATATGGTCGGTACCGATTTGGAGGATGAGGTTACCTTCTACTACTTCCTGTATTCGTTTGTGTCCATATCGTTCCTGGCTGGTGTGCCAGTTGACGGTGGATATCATTCTATGTGATCCAATCCAGGCTTCCCTATATCTAAAGGGATTAGTCCCAGAAGGTCTTCCATAAATGCAGTTGGAGTGCTGTTCATGACTCAACATATACACAAACAGGCCAGTCTCTGTATCGTGGTTAGTTTTGTAATGCTTGGTATTTGCTTAACTTTAGGCCACCACACTAGAGTGCCATAAGCTAATAAACTCATTAAAGCCCAATTGCCACATAATGGGATAAGGTAAATAACTTAACGAAAATAACCAAAGTCAAGTTATGTGCCGTAAGCTATCATGGGTCTAACTACCGCAGTGTAGTACAGTTGGACCATCTTTGGTTGCAGTCCCCATATTTTACCAAACATGCGTCTAAGAGCCATTTTCACTTGGTTTGAGATGTTATTCAGGTGTATATTCCACTTCAGTTTTGCATTCAGGCTGATGCCCAAATATTTGACCTCTTGGCTAACCTGAATTCTTTCACCAAAGATTGTTAGGTTGCCAAATGCCCCTGTATCTCTTTTCTTGGTGAGGGGTATTAATGTTTTACAGGGATTAACCTTGAAGTTTTACCTTACGCACCACCTTTGAGTGGTGTTTAGCGCCCTCTGCATGAGGTTTGCATGATTGCTGGGTGTTTGCCCTTAATGAGGATGACTATGTCTTCCGCATAACCTTGGGCGTAGAACCCTCCATCATTGAGTATCTGTAGAAGCTCGTTTACTACCAGGTTCCATAGAAGGGGAATAAAACCCCCCCTTGTGGGCAGCCTTAACAGCATGTACCCTCAGAGTTTCTTCTCCCAGACAAACCCGAATTTGTCACCCTTCTAACATGGTTTTATCCATATGTTTGTGATGTCGTTGACGCCATGTTTTCAGATGGCAGAGATCATTGATTGAAAGGAAGTGTTATCACATGTCCGCTCTATGTTCAAGAAGGCAGCTAGCGCTATTCCTTTGTTGATTATTGACGCTTCTATCCTACCGATAAGGTTGTGAAGTGCAGATTCACATGACATTCCTGATTAATATGCATGTTGATTACGATTGAGGGGATTGGTTTTTCGCAACCAGTTCTGTGGAAACCTAAAATAAGCGTGTTGAAATAGAAGACGCTGCAAAGGAAAACGACAATTGAAACATTATAAGAATTTGGAGGCGGCCGTGGGCTAGAGGATTCCTAGTACCAGAACATCGGATTTCTAACGGCCTCCCTAGCAAGGCAATGGCAAACCAGCGAGGTATTCTGCCTGGTAAATCATCTCTGGAGTAGAAGTGTTTACATTTCCCGTTTCGGAGCCCACGTTAAGCTGTAGGTCTTCTAGGTCTGTGGCACTTCAAACGCGCAACACAGGCATAGGAGAGAGGATTGCTACATCTCGTCAGAGAAAAAGCACTTGAAGAAGAAGAAAAGATTTGCCACTGGAAAAGCCGATCAAGTGGAAGCTCTGGTTCGCTAATGTCCGTAAACATGATGCACATGTAGATTGATGCACCGGAAAGCGAAAAAACTTACAAAGAAAAGGGGAAATTTTGTTGCAATGGACGGATGGCTTCACCATTTATAATTATCAATCGGTTATTGTAATCACATTAAGCGGCGTGCATTGTGTATTGTTACTGCTTATATATTTTATCGTAAATTTAGACCAAAACATAACTAACTAACTATTTTCAGGCTACGAAAAAAAATGTTGAAGTTCATAATAAGTAGTTTATAAAGTTAACTCTCAACTATTTGCCTATTCTTTGAATTTATTTAAAACGACCTTGAAATAATGTCGCATCAACTTTTTCATTCCTCCCTAAATTTATCAAAGGTTCATCGAAGAGAAATTGTATTATTCAACAAAGGAGTGACCAGATGATTGATATACTTTCATATAATTGTCTGCAAAATATTTGTAACCTTTTTGCTTGTGCTTCAGCAGACGCCCCTTTTCCTGGAAATATTTTGTCGGCGACTTCAAATGTAAAATTTTTAAGAGCACCTAAGTTTTTTGTTAATTCCAGTTTCAATATGACACGTGTAAACTATACGGAAAATATTTGAATATAACCCAGTATGTCTGGTGAGCTACTGCGCATGTATTGTATAGTTCTCTCACTTGAATGCTACCCCTCTCTCTGTCCGCGAAATAAACGGAATATGTATGTAGGTCTACTGACCATAATCTTTTCTTAAGAAATTCTTTGTTCATCTACTTAAGGAATGCGAAGAAAGGTTCCTAGCTAAGTTGCTAATGGGTATTTACGCAAATAAAGGCATTTCAATACGGTTACAATATTTCTTACAAGGTAGTACGAGTATAATTTATAGGTAGATAATAATAATATCTGTGGCTTGGTGCTAAAAGGGCCAATGTTAATTTTTTCCCATTTGGTGTTCTATGTGGTGTTAGCCTACATAGCCTTGCTACTTGGTTGTGCTATAAGGGCCAATGTCTAATCCTAACCGTTACTTTTTAATAAGCAAGCGTGGGGCCAAAGCTGTAAAGTATTTTACGAAATTTTTCGTTGTTAGAAAGGCCTATGTCGACATACGCCATATTCAGTTTCTAAACACAAGAATTTAGTTACTGCTAAAAGGACCAAAGTTAACATTGGCCATTTTAGTCGAAAGTTTCTCAACTATAAGAACTATATTGGCCTTTTTATTCAATTGCGTTTGGTATGCTTCTGTCAAAATCCTTGCTTTGACAGTTCACATAATGTACTCTGATAGTACCTTACCAATTTAATAGTGAGTAATGGTTTCAAGTGTTTTGCTTTGCTTATTAAATTAATTAAAGATGAGTTCAAGAACCAGAAGAATATTAGATTTATGGGCATTCTCACAAAGAAGGTAAGCCTTATGATATCTGTGTAGTATTATTAACTTACACTGAGATTTTTAGGTTATGAGTTAATTATTCGTTTTCTGATTTGTGTCTTTATGTTTCAGATTCGTTGCATGTTAGTACTAGAAGCAACGTTCTGTCTAGCCCAGCACCGTCTGTAAGCAGTGAACTACAACATTTATTAAACAAGCAGTTTTGGTAATCCAAATCAAGAAATAACACGTCAAGCCGTACCAGTGCCTGGCCACAGTGGATTGATTGTTCAAACTTATAAAGACCATATAAAAGTGACTCCGCTGAAGAGTGTTTCGCCACGTTTTTGTAGTGAATCTTCTTAGACTTTTACAAACTGTCTGCAAAAGGCAAAATCAATTTCTTGCTAGTTTGGTAGAAGAATCTAGAAAGAAAACTGAAAGACTAACAATTGACAGAGAGACAAGAAGCCGCAGACAGGTTTCAAGAAAATATTACCTTCAAAACAAGGAACATAAAATTGAAGTCTGTCAAACAATGTTCCTTAACACCCTTGGCATTAGTTTAAAACAAATAAGAATTATTGTAGAAAAGAAACTTGCTAGTGGAACTGGAATTTGTCCAGAAGCCCAAAGAGGCAAACATCAAAAGCAACCAAAAGTAGACGACGTCGACAGAAAGGTTATTAGAGATCATATCGGTATGTTTCCTGCATACAAAAGTCATTATTCCAGAGCACAAATCGATAAAAAATAGTTATCTCCAGATTTGTCTATATTGAAAATGTACCGATTATACCGTAAATTTCTGTAAAGACAACACTATTACGCCACAAAAAGAATCCCTTTACCGAAAAATTTTTGTGGAGGATTTTAATCTTTCATTCCAAGAACGACACTTGTGAAAAATGCGATACGCTGCAAATGAAATTACAGTGTAGTAAAGATGAGTCTGAAAGGTTTGTACTAGCTCAAGAAAAAGCCAAACATCTCGACCAAGTTGAGGCAGCCTGTAATTCTAAAAGAAGTGACAAAGAAAGCAGTAAAAACGATACTTTTGAAATAACTATATCGTTTGATTTACAAAAATGTTTGACAACCCCTTACCTGACCAGTGGCTATAATTTTTACAAACGACAGTTATGGACTTTTAACCTAACTGTATATGAAACTAAAAAAGGCAAATCAACGGCAATTTGTTACTTATGGAATGAAACTATTGCAGGCCGAGGTGGCCAAGAAATAGGATCATGTATATACCAGTATTTGAAAAATATACCAGAATCGATTCAAACCGTTAATATGTACAGCGATTCTTGTAGTGGACAAAATCGCAATAAATGTTTTGCTACAATGCTGCTTCAAATTGTTAATGAACTCCATCGAAATGGGAGAAATTTAATAATCAATCATAAATTCTTGGAAGCTAGACACACTCATATGGAAGCAGATACAATCCATGGAATAATAGAAAAAACTAAACGAACCACGTCTGCACAAATTGAACTTCCACGAGACTGGGCAAATTTGATTCGATTAGTGCATCGAAAGCCACCCATAATCGTTTATGAATTAAAGCAAAGTGATTTTCTAAATTTTTCTCAATTACTAAAAACTGATTATGTAAACAGAAGGAAGAATGATAGTCGAGCGTCAATGCACTGGATGAATGTTAGCCACAGACAATTTATAATTAAATACATGTTATTAGTAGGTTTGCAAAAGCAAACGTCATGGGAAGCGGGACTTATTAAAAGAACCTCCCGTTCTCAAAAAAATAAAAAAATTAGAAAAATAAATCACCACTAAAAATTTAAGGCTGTTTTATACCCTGTGTAAATTAATTTTTAATAGTTTTAAGGTTGTTTTAGTTTGTAAGTTTGACATAATTAATGTATTTATAAATAGCCAATGAAATAATTTTTTTATTATTTTCGTATAACCTCTTTTTGTGGACCTACCTATTTATAATATAACGCTAAGTTCTACCTGCCCTTTTGTCTTTTTGTATTTACTAATAAAAGGTTATGACTTATGAGTAATACCTGAGGCAGATTATTATCTCCGTTTACCTGTTTATTTTATCTGTCAGAAAGTATGGTCGTCCAACAAAGTTATGTATACATATATCTAATCTGAAGTGTATTTGGCCTACTACAAATGGAAGGTTGAGGTACCTTCTTGCGCCATCTATCGCATTCATCCAAAACTATTATTAGCAAGACGGGTTTGCCATTGAGTTGAGAGATCTAAGGTTTCCTTAATCTATGGTTTAATCAAGCATGGTTCAAGATTTTGTTCAGTATTTTGATTTTGTGTAAAAACTGCAGAAGAGTTTTTTCCTAAAATAAACCATCTTAGTCGAAATTTAAACTCGAGGGGTGTGGGATGGTCGTTAGGACCACCCATTCCTCTTATATAAGAAAAAAAATTTTCAAGTACGTCCTGATTAATACGAAAGGTTAGTAAATAATCTACTTTGTGCTTGGATTTCAGATACAAAAACATCTCATTTAAGGATCTGTTGCTCAGTAATATTCCTTTCTGAAAAGGAATAAGCCCCTTATGTGACCCAACAGAAATGGCACTAATTGTTTCAGAAACTTCAATCAGTAATTGATTTTGTTAATGAAAATCTGTTCCAAACGAGTTTTTCCCGTTTACTTTCCCAAATTTTGACCTTGAATTAAATAGATCAAACCAATCATTTACAAGTTTTACAAATTGAGACAGCTCTTGCCATGAAGAATTTGCGGGCATTTCTCCTTTTTTACCGCAGTACTCTATTGCTTTTGATGCCGTTTCAGAAAATAACTGAACAGCGGGCCGAACCTTCTGACGTTGTGTACCTTTTACATCTAAATGATAGCGGGTAAGTTTATGAGCGAGAGTAAGATCAGAATTAGATATAGTAAGGAGTTTTTCAAAGCAAGATTTCTCGAGAAGGTGCCCTCTTAAATGAAAACCTTGATCTATAAAGTGATTTCGCAATAATTTAAGTAAGTGCGGTACATCTGCGAATACAAATATCGTGCATGTACTATCTTCTGGATGCTGAAAAGAACAATTTTTGTTGTGTCCAATGGTGAATTCATTCCATACGCTCATATTGCCAGAACCCATATCACTTACAATAGCTGTCACCGTAAACCCAACCCCATACAATTCTATTATGTTTAACAAAATTTCTTTTTTAATAGGTTGGTCAAATTTATAATAAATTGGCTGTTTCCAATTTCCAAGCAACCCGCGCACCATCACACACTGGCATGACTTATGAGGTCCTAGTTTTTGTTCTTCTTTCTTATCAATGTCAATTCTATTCGAAATATAGACTTCATCAAAAGACAACACACAAAGCCTATTTACTTCGGATAATTCTGACGCTTTTTTACCCATTAACGATATTACGCTTTTTAGAATACCTTGATTTAGGTTGAAGGTGGAAGCCCACATCCTTGATGTAAATAGAGCTGGTAACGGATAATTAAGATTTCGAAGGTACCGATATGCCTTAGGGCTCACACTACGAAGAGAAATTGCTTCTGCGATATCATCTGGAGACCAATGAATGTTCTGATTGGGATTATTAAGCTTCTTTATCTGTCCTGGAGAAAAAATATTTGACAAGAGCGCCTCCGTAGACGGTTTATTTTCTAATACTTCAATTCTTTTTAATAACGCAGTTTTCTCAGCTTGTAAAGCTGATATTTGTTCCTTCATTTTTATACATTCTTTACAACTACTATCATTTGTGCTGGAAAAAAATAATTTTATATCCCTTATAAAGAAATCCAAAATTAAAGACATACCAGCTATTGAGATTTACTGTAGACTTTGCTTCTGATTCACTCGTAGTAAAAGATGGTTCTATATTTTCTCCTATGGTTTCCACGCACGACTCCACATTAGATGACTTCAATAATTCACTGATTTCTTGCCGGTTTCTTCGTTTTGTCTATCTGACCTTTCGGAATCACATTCTCTTTTTTTTTCTAACGGGGCTACTATTTATTCTTTTTTTCGGTTGGCCTACATTTACTGTAGGAAGTGCGTCTGCTTTCAAGTGCCTTGCATTTTTGGGATTATAATTAAGCAGTCTTTGCTTCAAAGGAATTTCAAAACAATTTTGTTCAAAGTGTTGTGAACAAATGCTGGCTAAAATTGAAAATAAGAAGGATTCAGGTTACAATAAGGTCCTAAGGCAAATTGCAGTCAATGAAGTTGCTTACCATTTTTAATGTTAATTTTGTCTACACGACAACACGCATTGACCCATTCATTTGCTAGATCCTCTTGTTTCGGGAATCGAAAATATTTAATGACTGTTCCCTTGGTTTTTTTAGTATGGTTTCCACAACCAAATACGGCACAATTGGGCATTTTAATAAAGCAATGCAATTATGTGACTTAACTAAACAGCTACAGCAAGCCAATTCCCTATAATGGAGAATGGAGATCTCGTGTTTTACCTCGCATCATGCCTCGCATATGACGTCATGCGCAGAGCGGTCCGATTTTCGACCAGCTACCTGTCATACCGTTGTGAGTGTATCGTGGTATGTTCATTAAAAAAAACTCTAGCAGGCTTTGAAATTTTTAACAAGGTATGTCCTGAATATATGTACTGTACTGTACTGTATATTCTGAACAATTTGAATTTTATAATTAAATAATAATTAGATCTTCACGTTTCATTTCCGAAACAGATGGATTCCGAATCGCTTATCGTTAAAATGTATTCCTATGTATACGTCAATCTGTATCACATATCCTACATAACCTGGAAATGTGAAATTTGTTTGTTGTCAATTTTGGATCTGTTCTTATTTTGATTGTTGCATCGCTTTTAAATCAGTTCTTTTTAGAACTTAACTGGACTTTTGTTAACTGATCCATTATTTTATCATCATGGGGTATACGTTCGAAGAAGAAGCTTTTTTATTAGAAAGTTACTTTCGAAATGGTGAGAAAATAAATGATGTTTGGACTTATTCCTTGCAAAGATGCTTAGAAGAGTTTCGTACAAAGTTTCCTGAGGTCGTCATTAATTATGAAAGTTTAAAAATACTGCCAGTGGATGTGTTACTCTGTTTCGTGAAACAGGTAGCATTCAACGCAAAAAAAAGGTAGCGGCCCACCAATAAGACGAACTGCAAAAGTTGTTGCTGCCGCTCAAGAAGTTATGGACAATGAACCAAGTACATCACTTCGTCATCTGTCTCAGCAAATCAATCTGTCTGTCGGAGCATGCCACAAACTGCTGCATACAGATTTACATAGGTATCCTTATCGCTTAAGTGCAGTTCAAGAATTGTTGCCTGTTGATTATCCCATGCGACTGCAGTTCTGTCGATGGATTTTGAATAATTTACATAACAATGAAGAGATATTACAAAAAACATTCTTCTCTGACGAGGCATGGTTTTATAAATCTGGTTATGTCAATTCGCAAACAATGAGAATTTGGGGGGCAGAAAATCCACACACATACGTTCAGAAATCTTTGCACCCAGAAAAAGTTGGAGTTTGGGCAGCGATAAGTGGAAGACGAATAATTGGACCAATATATTTTGAAAGTAAAATGCTTTTTTATTTTTTTACGAGGAAACTTAAATCATACTTTTTTAGGAACGCTAACTGCAGAACGATACCGCAATACGATTTTAACACCCTTTGTGGAACAACTCCATGATGATGAAATAAGGGGCAGTTTTTCCAGCAAGATGGGGCACCTTCTCACTGCACTCAAGAAACTCTAGAGTTCTTAAGGGAGTTCTTTGACGGCCGCATAATTAGTCGAAATGCAACTATTCCATGGCCTCCGAGATCGTGCGATTTAGCAATATGTGATTTCTTCTTATGGCCCTACATTAAAAACTCTATTAATGCAACGCCTGTTCGTAATCTACAAGATCTGTGACAGCGAATACAAGTAAAGTGTGACGAAATTAATGAGAACCCCATTCTGTTACGTAATGTTATAGATGGTTTCCGACGAAGGGTTTTTAAGTGTATTGAACAGGAAGGAAGGCATTTTCAACCATTTTTATAAATTATTAAATTATAATATTGGAATAAAAGAGTTACTTCAAAATCTAGCTGTTTTGCATTATTGTTTACATTTATAAGTGACATTATGACCGTCAATTGTAACATATGGGCTAAGACATACCTTGTTAAAAATTTCAAAGCCTGCTGGAGTTTTTTTTTAATGAACATACTATGCATATGCATGCATGCATCACGGGCATACATGTTATAAACCAACTTTACTGCTCCTAACGGTGGAAACGGATATTTTTATTAAAATAACGAACTTGATTTAGTTCATAAATCAGTGTTTTCCATATTTTCGTATATGTGAAAGTAAAAATAACAATCTAATTAAAATTGTTTTATGAATTGTACAAAATATTTAAACAACTTATATTGGTTACCATAATTTCTACTTTTAGGATCTATTTTGCATACATAAATGTAGTTAAACGTAAAATGTATATAAATTTGTTTTAATTAACTTACTGCTAGCAAGGGCAATAACAGTAACAATTACAATTAAGCACATCATTGTAACTAAAATGTAAATACACCTTTGGTCTCTTTTATAAACTGTTGCATTAAATATTTTTATGTACTTACAGATCTGCAAATGACGTCCCAAGTCATATTTTAAACGATAAACAATTAATATTTATTACGGTCTTATCTGGCAGGTTAAATATTAGTCAATTTATTGCAAACATATTTCTATGAAAATTATATAACAGAGAAAGAAAAATTAATTCTGTAATTAAAAAAATTCCTAGAATGTAACTCTTAAAAGCATGTTTATTATTTACACAAGAAAATAATAAAATTAGTTGCGACTTATGGTTAATTTGCAGTAGAGGGTAATTTTAATCTTCAGGATTACATACTGTTTTCGGAACAACATTCTTATATATAACAAGTAAATTGAGTTACTATGTGGTACAGAACTTCAAAAGTAAATAAGACTTTTTCTGCGAACTGCAAGTAGGTTTCACATGATTCTGCTGAGAAGATTATTATTATCGCAGCACATATTTCGAAACTGTTTTACAGCGTAATACGTTTTTATTTTAAAACGATAATGCTTGTTCTCATTGTATTTCTTTTAAATTTAGTCTAAGAATCTCTTAACCCCAATTAGCAGGTTGCACTACATGGTTCACTATTGCCAAATGAGCTTGTAGGACAACCGGGACCAACGGCTAACGTGCACTACGTAGTACGTATCGACTTTCGTTTTTGGACAATTATTTTACATAGTTGTTTAGGAAATTCTCGTCTACATTTCCAGATATAAAAATATTTGTACAATGCCGTCATCTAAAGTGTAAATACCTATCATTTTTTAACGTTTTCCTAAATTATATGTGTCTTTTGATAATATGATATTAGCGATTACGAAATTTTATTAACACAATGTAAAGCTGTTGCGTTGCAAAATCGTGAATAGAATTTGAGATATTCAGAAGCCCTTACGTATTAGAACTTTAATGGTTAGAAGAACTGGTTCAACTATAATCGTCAATCGATAATTATATCGCTTTAATTGGAATCCTAGATTTTCAAAAACTAGGTTTGAGTTCTTTAGTGCAGAAGGGAAGTTTTGCGAAATTTCTAACATTAAGGCCATTATGAATTTTTTAAATTTAAAATATTAAGCTGTTGCATTTCAAAATTGATAATAAAATTTGACATATTTAAAAGTTACTACGTATTAGAAACTTTCATCTTTACAAAAAATGGTTAAGCCATAATCCTGAATCGATAATTATATTGCTATGGTTGGAATCCCACATTTTCAAAATTTAGGGTTGGATTCTTTAGTGCGGAAGGGAACTTTTGCGAAATTTTTAACATTATGGCCATTACGAATTTTCTAAATTTAGAATGTAACACCGTTGAGTTTCAAAATTGACAATAAATTTGACATATTTAAGAGTCATTACGTATTAGAACTTTAATGGTTACAAAAACTAGTTAAGCTATAATCCTGAATCCATAATTATATTGCTATAGTTGGAATCCTAGATTTTCAAAAATTTTGGTTTGGATTCTTTAGTGCAGAGGGGAACTTTTGCGGAATTTCTAATATTAAGGCCATTACAAATTTTTTAAATTTAGATTGTAAAGCTGTAGCGTTTCAGATTTGACAATAAAATTTGACATATTTAAAAGTCTCTACGTATTAGAACTATAATGGTTACAAGAACTGGTTAAGCTATAATTCTGAATCGATAATTATATCGCTTTAATTGGCATCTTAGATTTTCAAAACCTGGGTTTGGAATCTGTAGTGCAGAAGGGAACTTTTGCGATATCTCTTAAGATTAAGGCTATTACTAATTTTTTTAATTTAAAATATTAAGTTGTTGCGTTTCAAAATTGACAATAATGTTTGACATATTTAAAAGTCACTACGTATTAGAACTTTAATCGTTACAAAAAATGGTTAAGCCATAATCCTGAATACATAATTATATTGCTATAATTGGAATCCTAGATTTTCAAAATCTAAGTTTGGATTCTGTAGTGCAGAAGGGAACTTTTGCGAAATTTCTAAAATTAAGATCATTACGAATTTTTTAAATTAGAACTTTAATGGTTACAAAAACTGGTTAAGCTATAATCCTAAATCGATAATTATGTTGCTTCAGTTGTGACAATGGATTTTAAAAATATAGATATCGAATCCTTAGTGCGGGATGGTACTATAGCGAAATTTATAAAATTAAGGCACTTATGAATTTTTATAAATTTAGGATATAAATCTGTAATTAAAATTTGATAATCAAATTTAGCATTTTACAAGCCCATGTGTATTAGATTTTTAACCGTACAAAATTATTTTTGGAGTGAACTTTAAAGTTTTCTCTCAATTTTGTGGAATTATTAATAATATCAACACCCATAAGACAAGGTATAGTTCCTCAAAATACACTATAATTGAATTATTTTCAGTTTTGAATTAGCTGTAGGATCAGTATCAATATTTTTTTCAAATAAATAATTCAATTTTTTAAATTACATAGTTTTAAATGCCGCTTTAAATGTTTTGTAACTACTTTAAAACTATTTTGTATTCATCACGAATAATATATTTTGTTCGCTTTTATTTATAAACAATATTCCCTCGGAGTTTGCTCGCTATTTATTTTTGAAACATTGCTCGCATTCTGTAACTTCAAATAGTAGGTATGTTGATCTTAGTTGTTTCAAGTTTGTGGCACTAGATCAATTGGCAGAGTACTCGCTTTCTGGACATTTTTCAATTACAGCTTGGGTTCGATACCTCAGTATTATATTGTGGTATATATTACGGATCAAACAAATATTTCCGTCGGGCCACAACAAAACCTATAGAAGAAGCTTTCCGGCTAGCACAGGGAGAAGAGACGGTTCGTAGAATACGATTATCGGAAAAAAACTTTTCTTAACACGATGGTCCGGGTCTGTGAAAATAAGCGGGAGCCACCCTTTCAAGTAGTACCTTTACGTAGGTCCCCATAAAAGACTGAAGGACCTACAGCTAATAGGAGTCGAACCTACCTTGTTACGATTCCTCCTTGCCACAATACCCCTGACAAGACAAAATACACATAAAGAAGAAATATACAAAACAAGTCACAGAATGTTAAACAATGGTTATGAATTAAATAAAATGAGAAAAGTTTGGTACATTGACAAGCCTACAACGTGTAAATTAGTCGGTTCTGTTATAAATTAAATATGTCACTCTAGAAGTCTCGAGAAGTCTGGAAAAGGAAAACAATTAGTCAGTCTCGGTTGAGTTTATAACACAAATATAAATTAATTACTATATCTATTAGACAAATGGAAACGGAAGGTTGCTTTATTTTTTGATAGTACAACAACTTTTACGTCTCTTAAATCGAAGCACTTAATATACAAATAATCGCTACTTACAATCTTCACTATTACAATAGCTTTTATCTTAAGTCACAATCGAAGTAAATGAATCATAAAGGTAGGCTTACACTCGGTCGGCGCCCTCAGGAATAACAGACTAGAAATAGTGGGACACTATAATTTATTAAAAGAAAATACATGGGCCGAAGGCCTCTAGGTGCTCCACCTTTCGGTATTGCACCGTTCTTACATTATCACTTAATCTAGCCTTGTTATTACAATTCTAACCTATAATCTATCCTGTAAAAATAAATTTATTAATTTCATCCTACCTAACAATTATCCTCGAATTAAACAATTACATTCTAATTAAACGCTACCCTGAAAAGAAAAAATCAAGCTGGTCATAGCAATTTATTTAGAGCACCAGCGAGCGTTCTATAGCTCCCATCCTCGCACTCACTTACTCACTACCGCGTTACCCCTCGCTACCGCACTTGCCGCATTTTCTGCTACGCATTCGCCGCATTTTGCACATTCTCCCGTGCTGCTCTCAACCGTTTGACCCTCCGCGCGAATTGCTCCAGGCCTCGCACCAAACCCCTCGCCTGCTAGGTTCTGTACCTCGTCCATGTTCTTGGCCACCTGTATCCCGCCTCCATCACCTGGTATTCCGCCCGAAGTCGATGGTCCCCTTCCAGTCTGCATCCGAGCAGAACATTCGGGGCGTCCTCCCGCGCTCCGCACTCGCAGTTCTTCTCTTCAGCCTGGAGTCTCCGGATCCTAATGAGGTATGACCGGACATTTCCATGCCCTGTGATCAGTTGCACGGTGTGATGGTCCAGACTGACCGGGATGCTGCGCCTAATCTCGAGACTCGGATGTACCGCTGCGCATGTGAAACGATCGCGGCCACTGCCCACCGTCGTTCCCATCTCCTGATGCTCTGCTCGCGTGTCCTGGTCTTGACTAGGCCTCTGGGGATGATATTGTATTCCAGGAGTCCTTGGCCGTCCTCCTGTGCCGCTTCCTTCGCCAGCTGGTCTGCCCTCTCGTTTCCCATGTGTGCCCGTACCCAACGAAAACTAACTCGCACTTGCCGTACAGCTTCCCGAACCAACTCCCATTCCTCCATCTGCAGTTCCGTGGGCTTCCTCATGTTGAACAGGGCCTCCAAAGATGACCTGCCGTTCGAATAGATGGAGCATCCGTAGAAAGCGTCCTGGTGCCTCAGGAGATATCGTAGGCAATCCCTGATGGCTACCAGTTCGCATTGGAACACGGAACTCCAGTCGGCGAGCCTCGTCTTTTCTGAATGCATTCATTTCCACTCCTCAGAATGCCGCTCCCGCTTGCCCGTTCTCGGTTCTGGACCCTCCGCGGTTCCTCGCTGGTCTTCGTCCTCGTCGTCGTCTTCCCCCAGTTGAAACACGATGCCCTCTCTGTCTGCCGGATGCGCCCTGTCCCCCAGGTACAGGATCCTTTCCTCCTTGACGTCAACCAGGTTGAGTTCGTCCCGCAAGTGGACACCCACTTCCATGGACATCAGTAACCTCCTGCTCCTGATTTCCTGCAACGACAAATCGATCGGCAGTATCGCGTTCAAAACTAAAGCCACCTCCGTGGAGACGGTACGATACGCGGCCGCTGCCTTAACTGATAGCACCGGCTGTGCGCTTAGTAGTTGTCTGGCTTGCCGGATCTTACATTCTTCGGCCCATACCGCCCCGGCTTATAGAATTGCCGGTTAAACGGCCTTTTCGTATACTCGAGCCAGTGATTTTCCGCGGAATTCTCACATAAGCCGCGCTGGTGCGCCTATATTATACGCGATCTCCTTCCCTTTATTGCTAACCGCCTTGATATGCGCGTGCCAAGACAACCTATTGTCGATTTCCATTCCCAGATACCGGATATGATCTTTCCAATAGATCAGCGCCCCGTTTAACAAACAAATTGGTCTATCCTGCCCTGGTTTCTTACCGTAGAATGCCGCTTCGCTTTTCCCAGCGTTAAATTCCAATTTGTCTTCCGTGGCCCAGACGTTTAGCGCCTCCAGGGTTTCGTTTCTCCTGGCCTTAAGTGTCTTGAATTGCCCTCCACGGATTATTAATGCCGTGTCGTCCGCGAACCTCACCATCTCGCACCCTTGCGGAAGCCTAACCCTAAACACGCTTTCGTACATAATATTCCAGTACATTGGTCCGGAACACGACCCCTGCGAACATCCGTAATAGTGGGGCAGCTGGGCTGACGTTACTGGACAAAGGTGTCGAACTACGCAAATATTGGAATGATGGCGTCGCTGGGCTGACTCACTGACGTTATGGCGTGAGATTATTATACCATATTGTGTAAGATGGGGCAATCGGAATAACGGGAAAAATAAATAGTATTAGTTTTACAAGCCAAAAACGATAATTTGTACCACAAAGTTCTTCTTGGGACGCCTTCACTAGATTATTGAATTAAGTGACGGTATTAATTCTCTTCGTATCGAACGAAAAAGGAAACCACACGGCATACCCATTATATTGTTGATGTACATACATGCTATCCCGATTAATTCTCGAGTGTTAATTACTACTAAAGGTAGACGATATATTTTCAAGACCAACTCGTGCCCCCCCGAATCTCACCGAGAACAAACACGTCAGCAATTAGTAGTCTAGATCTACAACAAAGAGCATATGTCTTCGCGGGAGCACCCACGGATGCCGCTTTTCCGAAATGATCACTCTCTCGCTCTCGGGACCATATTTTGGAAAAATAATGCAGAACGCCTTTTGTCCGTTTCTAAAACGAGCGGGCCAATTAGAGCACTTGCAATCAGTGACAAAAAAGGGGGCGTAAAATGTGCCATTTATAAATTAAATACTGGAATACATTTAGCAAACATTTCAAATTCATGTAAAATATCGTGGTGGGGGGTACATATATACAAATCTTGTGCTGCAACCCACAAGGCACCTAGATCATGCTTCGGCGAAAAAGTAAGGGCGTCTTTGTTGTGCTTAAAATCAAATATATATGTCACGACTGTTATTTAAATGAAGAAAGTGATATTTGTAAATTGCACACTTTGTAGTCTGCCACAGACCTTTCGCGTTAAACATATTTTTATTTCTACAGCCGTCGAAGCAAAACGAAATATTTTCCAGGGTAAAAACAATTCTCAGCAACTGATTGATTATTTAGAATCCTGAAAAAAATTATCCGCAAAACCGAAAGCGTCCTAGCGAAAAAGCATGGGAGAATCGTAAATGCGAGTGTGATTCAAGCATTTACACCAAACCAGGAAGCTTTCTCACGTTAAGTCTTTCCACAATACTAATGGCTTTCCACGTAGAGAATTACTTCCGTGCTTTGGATCACAAATTGCTCTTGCAATCCTGAATATGAGCCTACTTCGTTCCCAAGAGGAACGTACTACTAACTCCATATTATTGCTTCTGTCCCTCTAAACTAAACAAACACCGTTCGTACACATTTTCTCTGGAAACAGCCCTTTTCCACTTCAGTCTGCCCTTAACAACACGTCCCACAGTTTAATGAACAAAAAAAGGTCATTTAACATTCACCGAGCGCTGATTTCCGTTTAAAGCTCGAACCAGACCTTCGCTCTGCTTTAAGATGTCGATTATTCACTTTCGTATACAATAGTTTTTATGTATTGATTTTTGAATAAGTGAATTGAAATTTTTAACGAAAAATAATGGAACCCGTTGGCTCCACTCTACGTGCTAGATGGTCTTTAAAAGTTATAATACAGAGCTGCGTGGAGATGCAAGATATGTACAAATAAAGACTAGTATTTTCTAAAAATCTTCTAGTATTTCTTTGAGATGGTACAAAGATGAGATCATGAAGAAGTTTTAAGCTGTGTTTTTTTGCGCACAGTATGAAAATTGACACATATTGCTACTGTCCGTTTAAAGTAATTTTACTCTGTAGAGAATGAGTTCTTTGTTACGAATATGCTCAGGAGGGTGGTCTTAATATACATAGCTACTTTTTACAATATTATGTCTAATACAATATGTTTACAAATTTGTACTTTGTCTGAAACGGAAACTGCACTTTAAATTATGAAGAAGAGGTGATGATTATTTGATGTTATTTTATTTATGTCACATGTATATACGTTTTTCCTCTTTAAGGGGAGGAAAGTGCATTTTAAGGAATGATCGGGTATGAGTGAGTATAGGAAAAAATACATATTCCTACGAAGGTTACCTTTTTAAGTAGTTCATAGTTCATGTTCAAGTATCTTCACTAAAGTGCAAAAAATAGCATTTCTAGAGATTTTGGCAATGATATTGAAAGGATGGTTGACAATGAAACTGATTTTATTTTCTTTCATTTCAATTATACTTACACAAGTTATTTCTGCTTAGGACGAGGGAAGTATCTTTTAAGATATGGGTTTATCGAAGTGCTTTTAACAGATTTGTATGGCATCAAATAAAATATATCTCCTTTAAAAAATGACGGAGATACCAAAGAGAAAACCATGATTCTCCTCTCACCCAGCGTATCTCGGACCAGCACATTTCGTGCTGTAGAACGTGCCTAAAGTACCCCACCCTTGAAAACGCCATGCTCCAACTACAACAAGATACCATTTTCTTATCTTGGTGGTATCAACACTATATCCTTGTATAGGATGGCGGAAACAGGAATAACCTGAAAATGTCTACTCTTTAGTGGGTAGAAACACCGTTCGAATTACGCAAATCACATAAGAATGACTTTAACGCAATCTTCTTAAGGAATTGTTAAAGTTATAATTGCCATTATGAGCCTAATAATTTTGAGGCCATTCAGCTTTTGCTGATATTTGCTACCGTTTTATACTTAACAACATTCGACAATCGTAATTTAACAAATCATTTTCGCAACTTGATGAAACTAACATGACAATGAGATCATTGTTGTTATATTTAAATGGACCTCCGAAAGCTCTTTTCAATGTAATTTCCAATATTATTCTCTGACTGATTCATGCTTGTCAATTCCTCATTATCAATTTAGTATGAAATAAATGAACTAATGTCAGATGTAAGTTAAATGCGTATGTGTAAGTGTGAACAAATCACTTAAATATTTATTGGTTTCGGGTAAGATGTCGATCAGTAACGTATTTTCCCTGGAGGTTACTTTGTTAATGATGCTAGCCGCGAATAGCATTAGTTAACGGAAAGTTGAGACAAGAGAAGGGACATGGAATAGTTTATAGCTATTGCAAGAGTCATAATATTGGTTTGTAAATCTGGCTGTCTATGAGACTTGGAAGAGATGGTTCGATTTTCAGAACATTTTTCATGTGAGGTTGTATTGTCAGTTTGCGAATATGTGAAATCAATCCATAACCATATCTTATTTGAACTTGTTAAACATCTTTGATTATTATTATGTATTAATAAATAAATTATATGCATTAGCAAACACATGACAGCTATACTGTTTTGTTAAACACCTAAGTATTAACTGAATAAAAAAAATCAGTAAACTGAGCGGATGAGAACCCTTAACGGCGGTCTGAATACGAATTGGTCTAAAACGACACTTTGATATAGATTCTTATGTGGAGTTACTTTATCCTCTATAGCTTCTTAAGAAGTAGCACTTCTGATTTTGATCTATTGTAACGAGAGCAGAGGCTATTTCAGAATTGTTGAAAAACAGTATATGATTGTAATCGATGAGCTAATTTACTGCCGACTGAAAATATATATAAGCTGAGTCATGTCTAGTTTATCAATTATGTGGGGCCTTAATAATTCCATTCAACTGTATTGTACGAGGGTAGGCTGAAAACTAATGCATACATGCTTGTAGAGCGCGAAGAAAACAAATAGCAAGATCGGGCAAACAGTATATTAAAGGTCCATTCTTAAGTTTCAAAATCATATATTTATTTTTCAACATAGTCACCGTTAAAGCTAACACATTTCTCCCAACGTGTAACAAGTTTTTTCATTCCGTCACTGAAAAATTCTTCCGATTTTTCTCGAATCCAGGACTTGACAGCTGCCTTCACCTCATCGTCCGAGGGGTAATGATTACCCTTGAGGTCTCTCTTGAGTAGAGGAAAAAAATAAAAATCAGAAGGCGCAAGATCGGGGGAATAAGGACGTTGTGGTATCGGTTGAAACTTCAGGTTTTGCAGAGTCTCTCCAGTTGCGCGCGAGGTGTGTGGACGAGCGTTGTTATGTTGCACGATTATTGGCGCCAGGTTGCCGCTAACACAACAAACTCGACCTCAGGGATGTTTTAGAGTCTGTATGTACTGAGAAGAATTTACCGTTGCCCCAAGTTCCAGAAAATCGTCACATAAACTTGATGAGCATCCCAAAACACAGTCAAAAGAAGTTTTTTTTTCGAATGGTTGTGCTTTGAACTTTTTCGCCTGAGAAGAAGGCGGATGTCGATATTCAGCGCTCTGTTATTTCTCTTCCGGGTGGTAATGATGGATCCATGACTCGTCCCCCGTCACAGTGTTCAAAAGAAAGTCGCCTCCTTCGTCACGGTAGCGCTGCAAAAGTTGCTCGCAGCATTCCAATCGACACTGTTTGTTCTCGTCTATGAGACGGCGTGGTACCCCCAATAATAACGCCGACGCGTTCCAGGGATATTCCAATGTGGTTTGCGATTCGCTGGCCATTTTGAATCAAATCGTCGACGAGTTTGTGATGTTTATCGTCTGTAGCAGTGATCGGACGTTCGCTGCGTGTTTCATCAACAATTATGGCTTTTCCAGGCTTGCAACAACGAAATTTCATTACCCATCGATTTACAGTAGACCTATCAACAGCATCGTCACCATAAACAGCCTTTAATCGACGATAAATCTCAGTAGCTGTCACGTTTTCAGCAGTTAAAAAACAGCACGCTGTTTAACTCGCGTTGACATAGCACTAGAACACGTCTCCATATTTGCGCTTCTCGAAATACACTGGATGAACGCAACGACCTCAAACCTGCGCATGCGTATTGAGAGGAAATGTTACTTCCACATGCCTCCTAGCGTGCTTCTGAAGGTCATTTCGTTCGCGCTCTACAAGCATGTGTACATTAGTTTTCAGCCAACCCTCGTATAATCGTATGCAATTTAGAAAATAACTATTTAAATATAATTTAACAAATTAGGATCGTAACACTATTGCAAATTCATTATGGAAAGGTGTTTCCAAATCCATGATTGGAAACTAAACTAACTTTTGTTGCGACTTTTAGACAGAAAGAAGTTTCCACCTTTAAACTGCACTATTCGGTGGCATTTTAGATTAACTCCAATGTTTGGTGGCTGATTCATGTATGATTCATAAAAATTTCTAAAGTGAGGACTGATACATTTAGAATCCAAAAGAGAAGTAGTCTAAATTAAAGGCAATCATTTGAAGTGTCTTTAAAGCCTAGGCGAAGTATGTCAGTCATTTTACTGTGATATTGTACAAAATCTTTACATTTCCTCTGCTTCGAGACAGACTCTTGAATATACTTTGCCGGATGTGGTTTAATCAGTGCGAGAGGAAACGCTGCGGGAAATATGAGGAAGTGCATGCGCGAACATTTTCCGGACCGAGAAATGTACTTTTTGCCGCATTGTTGTAAAGGGTGGCGTTTATGTGTGCCAACAGGAGGTTACTGTTGAAAGCGTTAGGGTTGTTCAAGAGATCGTTGCAAATGTAGTGCCCCTTTGTTAAAACTGCAAGGACTGCTTGACCCACATTTCGTCTTTTATGCGCTTTCGGAAAGAAAAATGAAAATGGTTGAAGCGGGAAGGTGAAAATGATGATGAATGAATAAATAAAGAGCTGCAGTAGAGGTCGCAGGGCGGTAGTTGTTAAAGATAATTTCCGCATGAATATTTATATACACTCGCGGAAATTTTTCCGACAGTTTTAAATTTTGAATGCACCTTGCTACATCGTATTATTTTCAGACTTTCAAATAAATTTTTAAACAGTCGCCGAGTGAATAACGTTATTATTAAAACTTATTCACGTAGATGAAATGCTTATAACTTAGGGAAAATTGTTTTAAAAAGTTTAATTTGCAGCTAGACATACATTGGTGTAAATGGCGGATATTAGCTGTTGCATTTACTTTAGAATTATTTTTTATGTCTGTAGAATGAAAAGTCGAAGCAAACTGACAGAAGTTGTAGCGTATACGCAAAAAATATATAATTGGAAAAAAGCGTAAAGGACCTTCATTATCTTAATTAACTGTGAGACGAGTAAGCAAACAATACTTCATACAAAGTGTAATCACATGTGTTATGAAACTGTAGCGTTCCATGTTACAGGTCAGTCGGCTTCTGCCCGATTAGAACCCTTCACACTTATTCGTCGTATTAATATTAAAGCAATACCACACAGCGCTGCTTATAAATTAAGAGCACACAGTATTGATTATAATTTAGGAGCACACCGCTGCAATAATAAATTAAGAACACGCCACTATAATAGTGAATTAGAGATACACGGCCTTAATAATAAATTAGTAACTCAGAAGTAAGATCGCAAATTAAGTTTACATAACTTTAATAATAAACCAAGAGCACCCAGTGCTTATTATAAATTAAGAGCACACACTTCAAATAATATAATCAAAGCACACCACGCGGATAGTCAATTAAGAATATACAGTTCTTATGCTAAATTAATAACTTACAAGGCAGAGAGTATTAAGATTACATAGCTCTAATAATAAACTAAGATCACACAGTACTGCTTATATATTAAGAGCACACCGTTCTAACAATATATTAAAAACTCCAAACTCGGATAGTATCTTAACATATTACAGTCGTAGTACTCAATTATAAACATACCAATGAAGAGCTTTAACAATACAGCTTTAACAATAAACTTGAAGCACATTTTAATGATAATAAATTAGGAACACACAGCTATAACAAGTTAGAAACACACAACTCGATTAGCCAATTACAAATCACAATTCTAACACTGTATTTATAATTTGTAACTACCAGACTACATGCAGAGCAAACAACTTTAGTAATACACTAAGAGCATACAGTGTTGATTATACATTAGAAGCACACAGCTCTAACAATAAATTAAATATTCGAAATTAGGATAGTAAATTAAGAGTCGCGGTCTTAATACTAACTCGCAAATTAGAGACTAAATTAAAAACACATCGCTTTAAAAATAGACTAAGAGCACACAGCTCTAACAATAAACTAGGAGAAGACAGAATTGATTATATTTTATGAGCACACAGCTCTCATAATAAATTAAAAACACGCCACTAGGCTAGTAAATTAAGAATACACGGTCTTAATAATAAATTAGTAACTCAGAAGTTAGAAAGTCAATTAAGTTTACACAGCTCTAATAATAAACTAAGAGCATCTAGTGTTGATTGTAAATTAGGAGCATAGAGTTCAAATAATATTCTAAATACACAACACTCAGAAAGTAAATTAGGAATAATAATATATTAAAAATTCAAAACTCGGATAGCATGTTATAAAAATACATTCCCAATACGCAATTATAAACACATGAATTAAGTGCGTACATGTCTAACGATAAACTAAACGCATATTGTTATGATTATAAATTAGGAACACACAGCTGTAATGATAAGTTAGAAGCGCGCAACTCTAACACAATTCTAATCCTAATTTTTTAATTCGTAATTCACAAAGTACATGAAGAGCACACAGTTACTAACAAACTTAAGAGCACACAGTGTTAAGTTTAAATTAGGAGCACACAGCTGTAACAATTAATTATTACAAGCGAAACTCGGATAGTAAATTAAGAGTCACGGTCCTAATACTAACCCACGAATTAGAGACTAAATAAAACCAAACAGCTTTATCAATAGACTAACAGCACACACCGATGATTATAAATTAGGAACACACAGTTCTAACAATAAATTAAAAATATGAAACCTGAATAGTAAATTAAGATTCACGGATCTCGTAGTACATTAGTAGATCACAATTCAGGGGGTACATTAAGAGCAAACAGCTCCAATACTGCGCTAAGATACTACAGTGCTCAATATTATTTAGAAACATACAGCTATAAGAAAACTCAAGGAATAAATTAAGAGCACCACTATTAGTAGTCTACGAGCACACAGTACTGATTATAAATTACGAGCACACAGCTCTAACAGTAAAATAAAATCTATCAACCCGGATAGTAAATTAAGAACTCACAACTCGGAAAATGAATTAATGGCACACACCTATAATTTCAGCTTCCAACTACATTCCACAAATGTTGAGTTTTACTGATATCCACATTCTATTGGCAATCACCCAAGAACTCAATATTTTGTGCACGCCTTTCCTCGTACAACGTTTGATCACAACTTAATTGACATGCTTCTGCTAAACCAATATACTTTCTTGGCCTAGGAATAGAGATTCCAGTACATCAAATAGATACTCCTCGAAACTCTAAATATATAAATAAGCAACAAGAAATATATAGCCAATAGAAATGGCAGATAGCGTTCTGCATGAGTTGCATTATCATACTATGTGCCTACGGAAATTACTTTTGAAAAGAGAAAACAACAGTGCTAGAAACCAAATTGTATGGGGTTGAATATGCTATTAGGCACGTTATATATTTTACTACGATACTGCTAAACAAAATCTATTTTTTTTGGAAGAACAACATAAAAGCGCAGATGTGCACAATATGGCTGATGAATCAAAAACTGGTACATAAATTAGGCGCATAAACGTTTTCTGTGCTCTACTAGTCTACTGAATATAGTTTTTGAACAGATTTGTACAACACTTTAATCAATAACTACTCGCAGATATTAGAACGTGTATCTGACAGTTATAACAATTGAAACTGTAACTAACACGTTTATATATTACATGCGTGTTCACTTGAGTGCGCATATTTAGTCGAGTGTGTACTGTGGAGAGATATTGCATTACAATGCACCACATTGTTATGCGCCCTAAAATTAGGTCAATGCGGTGCAATGCAACGTATTTTGTAAACGAGGAGGAAAGTAACCCTTTTTAGTTTTTTTTTCAAACTAACCAAATAGAAGTTTTCCATGTGCTGTAAACGTTGAATATGAATATGATGAATATTATTATACACGGACAAATAAATGATACATAAAGCCCTCTTTCTCACTTTTCAAATTCAAATTAAATTTAAATAAATTAATTAACAAAATGTTTCAAAAGTAAAAGAAAAAACCAAAATTACAAAGCAAAAATCAATATATGAAAAATCTACAATAACTAATTCAAAAATTAACAAATTTATAGTGAATGTTCAAAATGTCGCCCCCCCCCCAGCTTCTACATATGAAGCAGATTTACGAAGTAAATTCCTGCGCACCGTTCCAAATATACCTACCAGGAGTGTGAATACTGATACTAATAATAAGTTCTTCTACAGTTTCAACTGGGATAGCATACGTTAACATTTTAAAATACCCCACAAAAAGAAATTAAGGGGGTCAAATCAGGAGAAGGTGAAGGCCACGCCACATCCCCTCCTCGACCAATCCATCTGTTGGCAAAAGTGTTATTTAAAAATTCCCTGACTTTCGCCGAAAAATGAGCAGGTGCACCATCGTGCTGCAGCCACATTTAAGGTGGAACATCTTCCAAAAGTTCAGGCAGGACATGGAGCAAGAAATTTAAATAAATTGCTCCTGTTAACCTTTGGGGTAGCAGATATGGTCCTATGGCCAAGAATCCCGGCTGAAAATGTTTGCTGGTATCCTTTTTGAACCACCGCCGCAGAAATTCCTACAAAACGCCTTCTGGATAAATCTGGCTGAACCATGGCTTGTACCTTCTGTGGATGGTACGGATGTAGCTGCTGCTCATGTAGTACCTCCCATACTGAAACATGGTTTACTCCCATTTCATGAGATATGGCTCTTGAACTAGTAGAAAGATTTTCAGCCACTCTCTCCAAAACTTCTTTCGCAAAATCCGCCCCTCGCCTTTTTCTGGTAGCTTCACAGTTGTGTCTGGTGAAAACGAATGTACCTTCCTCCCGCAGCCGACGTGAAACTACACTAAAGGCTTTGTGCGATGGATGATGCCTATTCGGAAAATGTTGTTGGTACAGGCGAGCAGCTTCGCGTGCGCTACCTCAAGCAGCTCCTTACATGAGGCAAAAGTACGAGGGGTATTTTTTAAATAAGGTCCGTTTTTTAATAAGAAGAAAAATACTGTAAATATCATTAAAATATATTTTTTTCCATATTCTACATACTTTTATCTATTTTTCTACATAATTTCCATTTTTGTTCAAACATTTGTCATACCGCACGACCAGTTTCTTAATTCCGACGTCAAAGAAATCTGCCGCCTGTGAAGAAACTCAATCCATGACTGCAGTTTTCACTTCTTCATCGTCGTCGAAACATGTGAAAATCACTGGGTGCAAGGTCTGGACTCTAAGGTGGATGATCCAGTTGTTCCCATCCAAAAGACCGGATTAGACCTTGTGTGTGTGCGGAAACACGTGGCCTTACATTTTCATGTAGCAACATCACACCGGAAGACAGTAGGCCACGCCGCCGCTTGTTTTGTATGGAGTTTTCTCAAGGTCAGACAATACGCATCAGAATAGATTGTTGTGCCTCTCGGCATAAAATCCACTAACAAAATCCCTTTCCTGTCCCAAAATGCAGTTGCCATGATCTTTCATGTTGAAATTGTCTGTTCGGCGACGATGTGTGCCGCCATTCCATTGACTGTTGCTTGGACTCAGGAGTCATGTGAGACACCCAAGGCTCATCTCCTGTAAAGATGTGGTCCAACAATTCATCTCCTTCCTAATTGTATAGTCAAAAATGATAAAGCACAGCTTAATATTTTTGTCTTGTGATCGTCAGAAAGCAGTCTTGGAACCCACCGAGAACACAACTTTCGATAATTCATTTCTCCGAAACAATGGTGTACAAAACTGACCTTGAAACCTGTGGAAATTAAATTGATAAATTTGAAATTGTGAATCGTCGGTCCTTTCGAATTTGGTTGTCAACATCACGCACTGAATTTCATCATGCACATTAACCCGCCCGTTCTTGAACGTTCTCACCCACTTTCGAACTTTACTGTCATTCATAACATTATTACCGTAAGCTTCACAAATCTAACGGTGAATTTACGCTGCTGCCAAGTTTCTTGCACTCAAGAATCGAATTGCAAATCGTATCTCATAGTCGGCGGGCGACTCAATTTTCTTAAACATTATAAACTTCTACAGCTTAGCACACAGATAGACCATACGACTGCAAATGGCGTCTAAACGCGCGCAAAGCATGCTGGGATCACACAAACAACGAATTGTGTCAAAATTGACGTTATTTGAATGCATGTATGTCTAGATTGTACAAAACAATTTAAAATGTAATTTGGTTTGCCTATTTTCAGGTACTTCTTAAAGAATCTTTAAGAGCCTCTATTTTTAAAGGAAACACTTTTGACCACACATTTATTAACAAAAGTTGTTTGCTTTGTTGTGTTTTGCAAGCCCTAGAAGTTTGTCCCTATAATTCATTAACACCTTGTGTATATCAATTGTTTGTGTAATTTTATAATACATCATGCAATATTTATGCAACTGTATCACAGTTAAATGAACTGTTGCAAATATTTGTATACGATTAAAGTTTCTCCTAACTTTTCCCGCTGCTTTCTGTCACTTGCATTTGTCATCCATAATGTCTTCCGCTATCTCTTCTACACCACCTATTCATTCATCGAATTAAAGGTAGTTGTTTGAGCTTCGTTGTTCAGCTTGAGTACCTTTACGGAATTCCTTTTGTTCGTCCAGTTGAATAATATGTTCACTTCATTTTGACGACTGGATCTACTACTTCCTTAATTTGGGTTTGTTCCATAGGCTTTAGGAGTGGGCTCAACTTCATTGCTTTTTTAGTATTCAAGTGCAATCGATCGTACTTTCCTCCTCCAAATATTTGAAAGTGGATTTTGCTTAAAGCTGTATCAATCTTGTAAACCAGCTCTAAATAAAAGTAAAACGCCATCTCATTAGTTCTGAACGGTATAATTGTATAATATCCATATCTTCTAATATGAAGCAAACACTACAATGTAGTGATACATAGACGACGTTAAGGCAGCCTATACAGCTTTGTTTATTAAATATGCTGTAAGAACTTGCATAGAATCTGCCACAGTTTGTCAAGCAATTCAAATACTGTATTTCCATGTTTTGTCAAAAGTTAAATTATTCATTTAAAAACAAATATTGGAAGTTGAAAAATACAAATAAGTATTATAACCTGAATGGTTTAAATAGAGACATATGTTTTATTTTTTACTGCCAACATACGAGTTTACGAATACTATAAATCGTGTCGATTCTTACTCATGAATTTGTGTTACAAGTGTCAAAAATTATGTAAGTTTTTGGTTTACATCATATTTAGCAACTGTGATAGGTAGTAGATATGGAAAATGCTTCCTATAGTTATTAGTTTTAATCAAATTAATATATTCTAACAGTTCAATATAATTATGTTACGTCAAATAACTAATTAGCTGTATCTAATTTTCATTAATTCTAATGATATGTATTTTCGACTTCGGCTCTTTGATCTCTTTGATCACACTGTTACGTTAATGTTTGTGAAAGCTATATTTCGAGAGCGTTAAGAGTCAGAAATATAACCGAAATTGGCAGATTTTATGTTGATTAAAAGTTTTTTTTTTGTCAAAGTGAGTGTTCTGTCTTCAATAAGGGTGGCAGGTTTTCACATTATCTGAACAAACATAAAGGTATTCATAACTAAAGTAAAATCCCCAAGAAAAATCGTAAGAGCGCTTCTGTATTCTTTATAATCTAATATATAAAATGGGAGTTATCCGTACATTAATTTCGTATTACTGCCACTAACTTTTTCGTATTTCTCAACGCCGGGCCAATAGAAGCCCTGTATATTTGCATGTGTTACATATATCGGACTAATAAAGCTCTGAATGCAAATAAAAACATTAACTTTACGAGGGAGGGATTATTCTAATAAAATTTAGTTCGGATTATTCATTATTTAGCCATTTCTAAGCTGACATAATTATCATAGTTAATCCAATAATTAACAATAATGATTTACAGTATAAAACATAATTACAAATTAAATTAAGAAGCAATCATTTCATTGTTAGGGAAGGATTTAATAACAACCTCGCTCGCTTGGAAGAAAATTCAGAATAATAGAGCTTAATTTCTTAATACCAAGAAGCACACAGGCAGCAAACTGAATGAAATCAGTTAACCCGCTCCTCGGAAATGTACTATTTCTCTAAACAATTTCGTAAAAAAAGCGACGCGTTCTAATTACATTTATTATTTTACGAACTCTTTTATTATAGTGTATTTGGTATACTGATAATTGAAAACAATAAGAATAATTTAATGTTTAACTAACATACAAATTGTTACAAATTTAATTTTTTGATTTCTGCATGTAGTGCAATCAATTTTAGAATTGTACAGTCTGTTCACGGGGACAGTCCACAACAGCTAACTTATGTATTTGCTTGAATTTGTTACATTATAAAATTTGGAATATATTTAAATTGAATAATACTAGAAGCTACAAATGATTGTTTGGTTATGCAAATTTCTTTCCTTTCAGAGCACGGTCATAAATTGATCTTAGCTTGGCTATTTGTAATTTTTTTGAGTAAGCATATTGAATTGTATATTTAAAAACATGGGAGAGCTGCAAATAAAATTGTACATATATAGGGTGATTACTTTATCTTGTAACAGGTAGGTAGGCTACACACATTACAGCTGTTTGTATTCGATTCCAGGTATCTTAGTAAACTTTTCATTGTTTAAATAAATAAAAATCAAAGTAGTTACGTTGGGTGTATTAAGAAACTACAATAAAATTACTTACTAATAAATAAGATACAGTTTTGCAATTGGTACATTTGCAATATTTATTTCTTATAATTTAAACAAAGCAAACACAAAGAAAGCCAAGATAACATAAAAATATGTTGACCTAACAATAATATCAACAAGAAAAATAAATTAAATAAAAAGAAAATGAAAAATACTAATAAAATATGTAATAAGTGTTCAAACTGCCGTCCACCTTGCAGTTCACATAAGTCAATCCGCCACAGAAGAGAATTTTTAATACGAGTTAGGGACCTACATGATTCAATAATTCTTTAACATAAACCTTCTCCTGAGTTCCATATGGAGTTTCGTAGACGCCGTTTTATTCTTTACCCTACAGAACGCACATAGGTCAGGACTACGTGGAGGCCAAGGATGTATTGCACATTTTGCAATTAATCTGTAGTGCCTTACATTTCTACGGAAGTGGGCAGGTGCTCCGTCATTTAAAAACCACATACGCTGTTTTACATAAAGAGGAATGTCTTCTAAAACGTGAGGCAAATAAGCTTCTAAAAAATGTAAATACATTTCCTTATTTAAACTGGCTTCAAAGAAGTTGGTTCAACGATACCACACCACTCATTACATTACAGTAAAAATTCTTTAAAGGTGTGCTTGCCGAATCCAAAACACACACCCATTGTTAATAAACATCGCTTCGTCAGAATATTTCAAAAAACAGTTGATCAGTAGTAACTTGGATTCTTAAACATTGACAGAAATTGACTTGACATGGGTAATCATTTGCAGTAAGGTGTTGCACTAATATTATGTGGTAAGGATGAGACCGGTTTGCTCTAGCATGTTAAATACTGAACTTTGGCTAAAGCCTACAGTTCTTTCAAATACTCGTTGGCGTCTAGGGGGATTACCAGTTACTTGTTCGATGGCTCCCGCTTCAACTTCTATAGTTGTGAAATTTCGTAGTTTTTCCTTTAGCTTAGATAATTCTGCCCCAAACTTCATTCCTAACTCCTAAAGGCGTTATATGATGGAAGGGGTCTGTCCTGATATTTTTGTGCATATCGTCGTAGTGCTAAGTTCGCCGACCCTCTGCATCCTCCCCATAACCAATATCATATCCGTTGTCTCGCTATTAGGATACATTGAAACTGGTTGTTATTGCGACAAGAATCTCTACAAATCAACAACGTTGTACAGAAGTTTGTTAAGTTTTGGCAAAACACTACCTGACATTTCCCAGTACAAAGGACCCTTAAAACATAAAATTATTTTTTATAGATAAGAAGAAAAGCTGAATATGCATTTTATGCAAATGTGACGAGTTTAGCCTACCTACCTGTTTCAGTATAAAACGATTACACTGTTTACAGGGCAATAGAAATAAAGTCAAAATCAATTTATCCGAATTATGAAAAAAACATATTTCCTCTTCAATTATCAGATAACTTGATATATCACAATACTACACACCCACACAAGCCATAGAAATCAACCTATGAAGATAGATGTTTATTTATTTTAAATACCATTATATAACACAGACAACACTGTAGTACCACTTCTACAATTTTATTGAACTGGTTTTTCGATGTAATCCTCGCTTATGAACCTCTAGTTTATATGTAACTATTACATAGATCGTGATATACGCTACTATCAAGCTATTTTTCCTTGATTTAGTTAATTCTTTTTTAGTCGGTATGTTTTGGAGGAAGGCATTAGGACAACCTCCAACGTTACTATAGTGTTAATTGTGTTGTCGCTCATTCTAGAATCCTTTTGAAGCGGGTTAAGCTTTGACCTTAAATACCTGAAATATTTCCAGAAATTAATTGAAGGACACCTTTGTGATTCGGAGTCCAGCTTAAGCTGTAGATCTCTGTATCTCCGGTAGTATACATCACTGTCTAGTAGAGTTAGCGTCTTTTATAAGACCTGCCATTTTAAGACCAAAAAAATAGTGATCATGAAGCAATGTCTGCACTGTATATGAAATTTGCTTGTCATTTTCAGAAACCTTGTTATACGTTTTCGTCTTCCCTGTCTTCAGTTAGCATTTAAGTGTCCTCTATTGGACGAAAGTGTCTTTGCGAATACTTCATTTGCTTCTATTTCATTCTTTGTTCGTCCATCCAATCCCAGTCCCATCGCTTTCACAATATAATAGTTCCACTTGTGAGCATCCCTTAAACTTTTTTCTAGTCTATGATTCCTATTCAGGAACTCTTTCCTTGCCACATAACTTGCCCAGTTCCTCTTACATTGTTTGCAATTGATATTTTTGTCCTGCTTACCCATATATTTTTCTTGCGGTCTCACTTTATTATTTTTTTAAGCGCCCATGTTTCCACACCATAGATAATTGCTGGTAAAAGTCATTGGTTAAATGCTTCCACTCTAAGATATGTTTGTATTGTTGGGTTTCTAAAAACATAGTTAAGTGTTCCTAAGGCTGTCCGTACTAATTATATCCTCATTTTCGTATCGGATAACTGGTTCATGTTGGCAATTATTATACACAATCCAAAATGTATAATATTCGTCTATCTTCTGTGCTGAATATCCATTGATTACCAGTTGTTCTTGTTCTTTTATTTGACATGGGCGAGAGACACAATTTAAAATTTGCCGAAGTTTGTGTTCAGCCTATTTTACATAGTTTTCTACTTAGTTCCTCTAACAATAACTTAATATACCTGTGCGATATATTATCAGATAAGAGTAGTATCATCTTCGAAATGTAGATTTTCTAAGGAACTGTAAAAGTTTATGATCTTTCTTTCCATGTTCTTTTTGTAAGAATGTCTTTTATTGCTGCTGTGAAAAACTTTGCAAGGATTACGCTTCCTTGTCAGATTCTTCTTTAAATTTTGATCTGTTTTGTGTTTATATTACTATGCAGTTTAATTATAAACGTACCTTGCATGTAGATGTAATAAGTTGTGAATATCTTACGACAATGGTTTGGTTTCCAAATAGCTAGGGTAATAGCCAACATTCGGAACGAATAAGACAGGCGAAGGAGAAGGGGGAAGGAGGAGAAGGACAAGAAGGAGAAGAAGGAGGAGGAGGGGGAGGAGAAGGAGTAGGAGAGGGAGAGGGAGGAGAAGGAGAAGAATGAGGAGAATGAGAAGAAGGAGAGAATGGTGAAGAAGCAAAAAAGTAGAAGGAGAAGAAGAAGGAGAATGAGATGAGAAGAGAAGAAGAACAAGAAGAAGAAGAAGAAGTTTTTGATATCATGGTAATCAACTAATTGGCCGGTAGCTTTACAGCTTTGTTGAATCAACTTTCTTGTGTGGAAGATTCATAGTTGTATATTCCAGTTGTTCGCAATGTTTTTGCATGTAACCAAATCTAAACGGAACTTTTGGTTGTCTATCAAATACCATATTTGGTGCAACGGTTTTCAGTTTTAATAATTTCGCAGAATTGGAATACGAGGGGGTATTGATAAGTACTTAGCCAACCATATAAAACGCTACAATATTTCAAAACAAAATATTATGTATTTAACATAATCTCCTTTAAGACTTATACATTTAGCAGAACGATCATAAAGTAATTTTAAATCATTTAAAAAAAAATCTTTGTGTTGGTCTGTAAACCACTCCTCAACGGGACATATTGCTTCGTCATTTGTCAAAAATCTTTTACCTTTCAAACGGTTTTTGAGTTTTGGGAACAAATAATAGTCTGACGGTGCTAAATCCGGAGAATAGCGCGGGTGGTCAACCAATTCAAAACCAATTTCATCAATTTTTTGCAGTGCAATCAACGACTTGTGAGCAGGAGCGTTGTTCTGCAAGAAGAACACACCTCTGGCAAGTTTTCCGCGGCGTTTTTCCACAATTTTTTAGGTAGTTTAGTTAGCAACTCACTATAATATGTTCCCGTAATAGTTGTATCCCGTTCCAAATAATCTATCAGAGATATCCCATTTTTGTCCCAGAAAAATGAAGCAAGAATCTTGCCAGCCGATTTTTGAATACGGGATGTTT
This sequence comes from Limonius californicus, assembly GCA_014611495.1. Classification (NCBI taxonomy): domain Eukaryota; kingdom Metazoa; phylum Arthropoda; class Insecta; order Coleoptera; family Elateridae; genus Limonius; species Limonius californicus. The sequence continues at coordinate 56,898 of JABXWE010000153.1, forward strand.
TGGGTTGTGGAGAATCAACATGCTTCAACTGTTTGGATTGCTCTTTAGTCTCTTGGTCATAGCGATGAATCCACGTTTCATCCATAGTAACAAGCCGATCCAAAAAGTTTGAGGAATCTTCTGCAAAGCGACGGCAGATTTCCTTTGACGTTGTCAATCGAACGCGCTTCTGATCACCTGCACGATGATACATTGTGGTAGTTATTAGATTCTTCAATGATTTATATTTTTATTTAAGCTAAATATTGTTTAAGATTCGTAGATTCGGTATCTTTCAAGGCATGGGGGAAATATATTAGTGTATAACCACCAGTATCAATATTAATATTTCATTCAATATGAGGTAAAATTCCGTGGATACAATCACAGAATTATTTAAATATGTGACCTACAATTCTGCAACAACATTCCTTTTTTATAAAACGAAACAAAATCATATTTGTCAAACTTGTGTACGGTTTTTTTTTTGTTTAGCTCGTTTCTCATTTTAATGTTATTAAAGCCTCCTGGAAATAAAACCGCAACACTTGGTGAATGGAAATCGTCCGAAGCTATTTCGAAGCGTCATTGTTATTATGATTGATGATCTTTCAGTATCACACGTGGACGCGTTATTGAATTTCTTGCTATTCGATTGCGCTTTTGAAATATTTATGATAATTTTCATGCTGTCTATGAATATTTCATCTAATGCTCCTTTGTCAATATGGAAACCTATCCGGAATTCAAGAAACACGCCATACATCACAATGGCTGTTTTCTAAATTTGCACGCCATAAATAAGCAATTTCCATACTAGTGTAGCGCAAATGATAAGAGATAACTGCACGATTTAGAAGTTATCAGAGCGAACAAGGGCTTACTAGAAATATAAGTCATTTTAATGTATCCTCGGTGAACCACACTAATCCGATTGAAGCCACTAGCCGGAAATAATGCAGCGCCGCCGCTTCTTCGAGCCCCTCCGACCTTTATTTTCCACTAAAATTGGTCTGCGTCCGTACCTACGCAATGAATGTTTAATGGGGTTAATATAGGAGTCGGGTTTGTTTTGTGCATGCGGTAGTTTTCTGGAAACTGGGACAAACTAGAAGAAGACCAGGTTGTGGTTTATTTTTAACTGTGCAACTCCTTCGAGGTTTGTGTAAAGATTTTTGAGCACTATTATGGGATCACGTATACTACAAAGTCCAGCTTATTTTAGAAAGGGCGACGGTTCGTGAATTTATGGGTGTATGTTTTAACCCAGGGTGGCTTCGTTTAAAAGGAAATAATTTATGGGGTCTCTATAATCAAAAGCGAGAGATGATGTAGGTCGGGTTGTGGTTCTCTAAACGATGTACATTATTATGATAAAGGATGTGTATCGAATAAAAGCGGTGAGCGAAATTGTATATCAAAATATACATACAGTGTGACTCAATATAAAGTATACCGAAATTACAAGCTTTCTATTACAGATATTTTGAAACCATTGAAATATGTTGTTGTGGTACACCCAATATTCTTAAATAAATATATTTTCTTCCAAAAGCCCTGTTTGTATATAAACTTAATAAATATATTTATTATATATTATATTATATATATTATTATATATTTTGGCCCCACGTTGGGCGCCTGACTTAAGCTCTGATATAAATAGCCCTCTTTGGATAATTTGTTTTAGATCAAATAAATTAAATTAATAATTGCTCTTACAAATTTTTTAACGAATCTGCGCGATTACCATAAGACATATCTACCCCTAGTTTAAGGGTTATTAATACGCTGAAAAATCAAATACAGCGCCGTTAATCTTTTATTTAAAACTACAGTGGAATATTACTGAAGGTTGAAGTATGAATTACTAAATAAATCTATAACATAGGAAAAATGAACAAAAAATTACTAAATCATCTGTGTTTCCCTATTTACATACGAACAAACAAACAAATTATTTAGATCAATTGAAATAGCTTATTAAGATATAAGATTAAATAAAAATGTTACCGCACTTGGAATTCATCCACCTTTTTTCGGATGTAATTGAGCTCTTTTTAAGTTGGTATTACTGATCTAAGATGGTTGGCAGTTGTAGGTAACTACACTACGGTTGTTTGACATACGGCTGTTGGTAAATAGTTCTCCGGAGATCTCTCCGAAAATCCAAATTTTCTGTGAGAAATTGTTACCACGCAAGCAGCAAACTTTGGATAATTTATTCACTCTTTGTTTGTTGTTAGCTTTGTTCCATAATATTGTTTGATCGCCAAATCGTTGGATTTCATAAACATAACCTTGCATCGAAAATTCCAACCACTGTTAATTGTTTAAAACTTTACTTTCCGTTGTCCAGATTCGACGTTTCACGTTCAGCTGACATTTACTTACGCCAATCATAGCGAATGAACAAAGCAGGATTGAAACAGAAAACATCTGCTGGCGCAGAATTCCATTTCAATTTTCGATGACTCTTTTCTTCTTTAAATTCACTAATGCGGTCCTTCGATATGTTTTCAAATTCACGAAGAAATCATATACATCATTTATGAGTAGAGTTATTAATTCCAGCTCAACAATATTATAGGCGGCCGTAGGCTAGAGATTAGCACGTTTGACTTCTACGCTGAAGGTCCTGGGTTCAACTCCAAGTACCGGAACATCGGATTGTTAACGGCCGTTCTCCCTCGCAAGGCAATGGCAAACCAGCGAGGTATTCTGCCTAGTAAATCTTCTCTGGAGTAGAAGTGTTTACACTTCCCGTGGTTCGGAGTCCACGTTAAGCTGTAGATTCTCTATGTCCGTGCCACTCTAAAAACGCGCAACACAGGCATAGGAGAGAACATCGCTACGTCTCGTAAGAGATAAAGCACTCTAAGAAGAAGAACAATATTTAATAAATTTTAATGAGAGGCAGAGTGAACGTGCTTTCGCTTCGTGGTTTAAGAAGCTATCACTCGTAATCAACTACACACATACAATTACTATGTGCCGGTCGTCAAGGATACGAAATGTACATCAATATTCCGTGCGAGTCGTCAAGGAGATAAACAATATCAAGGGAAAAATTTGAAAGTGAGTTGCTTTCAGCTTAAATATGTGCCGCGTCTCCCAATTTTCTATAGCTCATCACAGAATAGGACACATGTGCAAAACTTAACTAAATTTAAATTATATGTATATATAAGTATATAAAACTTCCTGTAATTTAAGCTATCTTAAATCTCAATTCATTTTCTTGTTCTCGAAGCAATTCCACATATTGTGATATCAATATAATATATTGCATAGTAAGCAAATCCCTTTCACACAATCTTTATTTATTAAAATTGCCTTTTTTTTGTTAAACTAAATTCTATTATCTATTAAAAATATATTCTTATCACAATCATTACAAAAATGCACACATGAATAGTCCAAATTCACACAAAACACATACGTTAACATATGTGGGACACGTGTAACAAATGCTCTAATAGAAGTCTACTTTCAGACAAAAAGCTATAAATAAGCATGGTAAAAGCTTCAAGCTACTAAATTAACAAAAACAACTCAACGCCAGTCTGCAATCTCAATTAAACACAACAACATAAAACCGTGGAAAATCGAACGGAAATGACAACACTAAAAATTCGGACGCAAACTTCATTCAGATACCTACAATTTCTTGCTATCAGGTTTGGAGGAAGATTTGACAAACGATCTCCATTGTTACGTGTGATGAAATCTACAAATACTGTTGTTATACTTATCAGCGTAAATGTAGTTCTGGATGGTAGAAATCTTATAGGAACAATCAATATGTGGGTGGGCATTTTGACAAAATCTTCCATTCTCATGAGAAAAATAAAGGGATAATTGCAAAAGCAATTTTTTAAGTAGATCAAATTTTTTGAAAATCTTTTTGTATAGTAAAAAGGTAACAGTGTGGTGTGTCATGTCATAATAATTGGTCCATACTTTCCAGAGCACGAAAATATTAGGCATGTAACTGTTAATCGGCGGCGATACAACGAAATGTTTGTAATACCTTTTAATTAAGATCTTGCCCCTTTGCTCTCGATGTATTCAAGGGGAGCCACATTCTGCTCGAGAAACTTTAACCCTATTGCAACAATGCTGACCTGGGCGTCTTATTTCAAGAGGAATCAATTACCTTCATCCATCCAACTCACCGGATTTCACACCACTTTTTACAGGACTCCACGTACTCTCAACGAATTGAAAGATAATATTTACCGAGTTCATGAAATTCCAAATAATGTTTTAAAGCAATGTTTGACAAACTTCAAGATCGTTATAAAAAATATATTGCAACCCAAGAAGAGCATATCGAACACCTCGTTATATGAACTCTATATTATTAATAGTTTTGCAGATATATTATTACTTCTTCACTCTTTCATATATACAATTTTCTGTATCGGTATGCTTTACTTTCACTCATGGTGTATTTAATACACCAATTTTCCAAAATTAGATAAAGTACCGACCAACCAGAAGGAAGTCTTAAGACATTTAACATTGCGGCCTGCCCTGGACCTAAATTATTTATTATTCGGTTTAATATGATAATCAGGTTCTATTATTAACTGAAGTGTAGCAATATATATAAAAATAAAATATTTGAAGGTGAAGCCCGCATATAGATTTTTCTAATTGTCGTTATTTTACAGTCCCTTTTTACTAATTAGGAAGCATTAGTTGAAAGCCTTTTCGTCCCACTGCTGGGCATCGGCCTTTTCTCTGCCACGAGTTCTTCCTCAGCGCTAAGGTAGAAGCGCGGGGGACGTACAGCTTAACGTCGAATCCAAACGACAGAAATTCCAGAGAAGGTTTTTAGCATTAAGATCCCACGGTTGCAAGCCGAATTTGGAAATTATGTGTGGTGGGTTGCAGACAAGAGTTTTATAAATCTGCATAGTAATGCTTAGGTTTCGAACCCAAGACAGAATTGGCGTTTTGCTCAGAAAGCGAGCTCTCTACCAACTGAGCTGGCACATTATGTCTAAGAAATGCAATATTCGTCTGCTTGATTTCGGGGAAAACCATAATTATATGCCTCGAGATATTTGAAAGGAGAAAGTATGCGAGTCCTGCATTCTACCTGTGACCATCTACGCATTGAAAACGATTGGAAAAGGAACAAGAAGCAGTGGATATTAGAATTTTATGAGTTCCTTCATGACAGAGAATGATGACTGAAGAGATCCTGCAGAAAACTCTCAACGATATAATGAAATGCGTAGCAAAACTTATACGGCAGTTGGCAGATGGACGATATAAAGGGAACATATCGTTTCAAAGATGTCTATATTGCCAATAGGGAGTTGCAGAAGAAGAAGAAGAAATAACCTTCAAATAGGAAATGTGAACGCAGAGACCTTGACCACATCATTTCGACTTTGAGTCGTCAATATCTTCTATTTATGTTTAATATTCAGTGTTTCATGTTACCTCCCTATAGAACAGCATAAAGTTCCAATCTGACATATTAAGAAGTCGTTTAACGAGTTGCTTGACAGAAGGCGGGGCCTCGATATACTTTTGGGGTGAAGGAACGCTAAAATTTGTCGTAGTTGCAAATCCAGTCTGTTTTTCAGCTGCGAACCTCTGCACAGAACAGAAACCAAACTGGCAGGAGTTGTCTTTGGACCAGAAATCCTGTTTGTTGAAGGACACATGTTTGGTTCGTACAGCACAACAAAAAGCAATGACCAAATTTATTATTTCCACCAATTTAGTGGTCTAAATTGCGTACAAAGAGAAATTTTGTTTACACCAAACATGGAACGCATATAAACAGATTTACAAAATTAGACAACTCTGAAAACAATTATTTTCTACAACTACTCGGAAAATTTCTGATACAATACTAAACACACCCTTAACCCTCCGTTACACGCCCTATGAGCGATTTCCTCACATTTTTTTTCTTTAAACCGTACACTGGTGATGGTTATGACTATAACCTTGAACCTTTAGGAATGCCTCTAGCGATGCTTTCAGGAGGGGGTGGTGGTGCCAGAGTTAAAATTAGAATTTTGTGTCATTTGCAGTTTTTTATTTGAAGTTGTAATGTTGCCAATGTGAGCGCGCTTCTCACTACGCGTGTAAGCACGTTTGTTTTTCATTGGAGTTCAAATTCATACTTTATTTTTGTTTTTGAGGACAAATAGTTTTTCGTGTAAGCGCATAATACTTTATTTTTCTTGTATCTTCATTATACTATAACAAGACGACATTAGCTCGTTTTAGATATTTAATTTTTATTCAACGATTTAAGGATAACGGTTCAGTAGCACTGGTAAAACATAATATGATAGAGCCATAGCCAATACAGGTCGTAACGTTACATGGGACAAATTTTTTACTACTATTCCTGGCAAAATACTTACTAAAAAATTATAAAACTGCATTAGTTGGTACTCTTTTATTACATCAATGGTGTGAATGAAATTTGCTTATGTGAGCACCGCGCTCACACGCGTGCAACCGCGTTCTAAAATAAGACGCGTGTAGCGGAGGGTTAATGTAATTAATATTTAGATACATTTCACATTCAACGAGCGAAAAGTACACGTTATGATTGAGATTAATGGTGTATGTATCTGAATAAAACCATATGCAGCCGTCAAATTTACACAATACAAAACACCATCGTTACATTAAGTCCCGTCAACATTTTATTCAATTTAAATTTAGTGTGAAATTCACAGGATTGTCACTATTCAATACAACATTAGGTACTAACAGACATTTTTGAGAAGAATGTTTTGTTATGTGAGTATCTGTACGTTTCTTCCCCTATTGATAAAAATTTTGATATTTTGTAGTACATGTAAAATATCATACCATGGTCTTCTCATTCTTTAATAACTGTACGTTCCTATATGAGTGGCGATAGATCAATTGGCAAAGGGCTCGCTATCTCGACGAAACATCCAATATGGATTAGGTTTGATCTCTACCATCATCAAGGCAGCGTATAAAAATATTAAGCTGCAACCCATCACACAACTCGGTCTTATCAATCGTGGGTTCTCATCTCATCAAAAAGTACGAACAACGCCTTATATACAGGGAATTTTTCTTTTTAGTATACATTGCCTATGTATACTTTTAAAAGAAACACGTCAATTTCGCCTATTGTGTATGCAACCAACTATACCGACAACTAAAAATCAGAAACAAATGTCACTATAGTTGTGAATTATTTGAGTATGAAGGTTATGTTGATGCAATGTTTATATTAAATAAGTATTTCACCTTGTAGGTATATAGGACGCAGATGATGACTTATTAAATAAAAATAGACAGGATGATGTTTCCATAAAGTCCGTGCACATTATATTTCTTTTGTACAAAACACATACATCAGCGGGAAAGTGGTGTAATGGTCAGCATGGCTGCCTTCCAAGCAGTTGATCCGAGTTCAATTGCCGGCGATCGCAAACTTTTTTTAATTATTATTATTCAACGTAGCATAAAATATTTCATTTCATTTCTTCGGTTAAAACGTGTTTACTTTCAGTTTTTATTTTATGGGAATTTATTACGCATCCCTCTGATTTAAATTTGACACTAAATAAAGATTAATTTTATTCTTTAGCATTGAATTAATTTGATTGCTGTGGTCACAGCATGCTTGAGTCGTCTGTATAGTTGGTTGCCTACACAATAGGCGAAATTGACGCGTTTCTTTTAAAAGTATACATAGGCTATGTATACTAAAAAGAAAAATTCCCTGTATATTTAAGGGTTTTTAATATTTTATGCGTTCAGAATTTTTTATATTTATTGTGAGCAGATTCCTCCTTGTCAAGCATGAGAACATTCGCGGCAAGTATTTTAATCGTACAATTATTAGTATTGATCAACATTTAATACATAGAAAGTTCCACACAGAAATGTTTCGTGAATTGTCGAATATATGGTGATATTGTAAAAAATATGTGATAGTGTGAATATAGGGCTAAATTGATGCGATGTTGCCAATAAGTATGATCACTATGGGAGAGTAAATCAACAATCCCCCTCAATATGCTGCTGACCTTTGCCCAACCATGGGATGTTGTGAGTAATAATAATAATAATTTATTGACAGGTATATGCCTCGCCTTGTAAGCAGGGCCGGCGATACCATTAAGGCAAACTAGCAATAAGGGGGGGGGGCAAAATCCAACTACCTCTATACAACATCGCAGTATATAATAATAATACAATTTTGTTTAATATAAAAAAAATTACAACATATCATAATATACATATGCACATGTAAGTAGATATACAGAGTATCTATGGTCTAGGAATACGAATTTACCATGGGAATCCTTATTAAATAGGCAAAAGAGTTCACAGTTGCGTGCTATAGTGAAGAAGTAGGGAAATGTGAACACTGGATGTGTGCTGGCAAGTTGCTATTCCAATGTTGACACCTTAGATCATACACATGTACATGGATAATACTACTCCATAAGAAACTAGGTACATCACTGTTGTAAGGATCCCAACAAACTTTTTTTATCTGTCTCTTTTGCCGTTGCATGACATCCAATAATGTTGTTTCACTTGTACCCTTTTCAATATTGGCACTCGCCCAGTTGCTGTTGACGTATGGCGAGAATTACACAAATTAAACTGTCAGTGAGAAAAGTCACAAGAACACCGCATAACCTGCAAATGTGGAAACGTTTTGTGTTATTGAAATTTTTAATTTTTATCTAAAATGGTGCGAAAACGCGTTATTTGCAGTGCTCCTCAATCAAGGAATTGTTTGTTTTCATTTCCGTAGACGTAGGTAGAGTGTTTATACTTCAAAAAAGAATAATTCGAATGATGTTCGACCTTTCATCAGGAGAACATTGCCGACCATTTTTTCAGAATAATCGTATACTAACGTTGACATCCATATTTATACAAAAGTGCGTCCTGTATGTAAGAAAGAACCCTAAGAACTTCCCTCATGTAAATGATAATCACACTTACAGCACCAGATCCTGTAATAACCTTCAGATAGGTTACTATAATTTAAGTTTTACAAAAAGTCTCCAAGATACTGCTGTACCTCTCTGTATAATAAACTGCCTAGAAATCTTAAAAATATCATAAATGAAAAGACGTTTGATGGACAGTTCAAAACTTTTTTAACGGAAAATGCCTTCTATACTTTAGAAGAGTATTTAAACCTTAGAAATAAATAAACATTATATTAGATTACTGTATTTTTTACTTTATTATTTATTTAATAAATATTTGACAGTTATAGAGGTGTCAAATAATTAATTTTGAAAAATGGTAAGAATGCTTTTGTCGCAAGATTTAAAAGACTGAGATAATTGCACTGGATTATATTAGTTATATTTACTACATATTTAAATTTCCCGCCGTACATCACGCGTGAGCGCATGCGTAGATTGCATAAGGGTACAGAGAAAGATGGATAGATACGATTTATTTGTATTAGGAAGAGAAGGAACAAAAATAGTTTGTCTGTGATATCTTTACAACACACTTTACAATCTGTTGTCACATCCATGTAAATGTGTATGATCTAAGGTTGACACCCCTATTACAACCGTAAGAAACCTATTACTTTCAGTTGGTACCTGTTACCCAAGATGTAAAATCTATGCCCTGTGTCAATTTCTGCAAATTATATTTTTTCTCCCGCATCCGTAAAGGTTAAAAAGAGAAGAAACACGAAGAAGCTTATCAAGTTGCATAGTTGCATGACACGACATTGACACCACGATTACCAATCCTTCACGCCTGCACCCCTCACTACCACACTTATGATTAAATTATTATTTTGTATGTTACAATTTTAGGATGTGTGCAGCCAACTGGTTATATTTTGCAATAATAATATATTTATTATTGTGTTAAAAATGAAATACTTCTTTTTGAAATATTAAGATTAAATTATTGTTTACTGCATTACTTGTGTATGTTGGCAATTAGATTTTTTTTGTGTTATCTTCCATTCGAAATGTAATAAATATTTTTCTATATTTAATTTAATTCAGATAAAACTATTGTCAGCCGAGAACATTTCTATAATCCTGTTCTGTTTTTGACTTTTAAAACAAAAATAGTTGGAATTTTCACAATTGAAATGCTATTACGAAAAATACTAAATCAATTACTATTTTTAATGCTTCCTAAAATTCCGAAGAGATGGCAACACTGTGCTATTCTCTATAAGCGCTTCAAACGTGCCTTTTAGCATTTCTCTCTGAATAAAAAGTAATTTTTCTAGTATTAATAACACAAATAGGTACTTGAAATGTGACTAGCATAACGACTGCGAGATTGCAAACCTGCCGTGGTAACTCGACAGGAGTCCATGTAAATTTGGTTTTCTTCGATCGGGCGAAAAAGTAGACTTACCTGGACTGCTTTCAGGTTCCCAAATGCTTCGTTCCAGCACGTGGTTGTTTGGATGTTGTGAACTATGGGTAATATTTTGTGGACTTGTATTTTTGATGTTTATATTTAAAAAAAATGTAACAATTTGTGAAAGAAGGGGCGCGCCAATAAACTTTGCACAAGGTACAAAATATCCTCGCGCCGGCACCTGTAAGTCCTTGTCCTAAATTTGCTAACTTCATAACAATGACATCATTGTTGTCACAAACATGATTGCCCATGATGCATTTCAGTTTAATTGATAATTTCATTAACAAATAATTGAGCTGTGTTTTGAAGTTACATACTTTGTAAGTAGGTGTAACTGAGAAGCTAAACACCTAAATGTTTATTGCTTGAGAGTCTTCCTCGGACTTTCTTTTTGTATAAATATGCACCCTATTTAATGGGTATAATAAGGTAGGGATGCTATTAGCGCGAACATTGTAGTAACGAGAAAGCTGAGGTGAAATGAATATGAATTAACATACATATAGACATATAATATAAAATATTTTGTGCTGCGTCGGTGTTTGGGCTGTTGGTAGTTTGTGGTTTTCAAAATGTAAATTGGCAGCAAGATCAATTTTCCTAATTTAAAACAAATCATTTTTGATGTGTTTCAATCTAGTCAAGTTAGATTTTCAAAATGCGTTCAATATACAGTGGTGTAAAAAGTTCTGCATCAGTAAGAAAATAATTATTTCTTCAAGTTTTGCTATATTTTTGGCATAGTTTCCAAAAATTACTTTGAAATATTTGATTTTAATGGCTATGTCAACAACTTACCTCTTAATTAGATCCTTAGAACTCCAAAATCTGTAATCAGTTATTTGCACATTTTCTTTTACTTTAATACTAATAAGATTATTATTTTTAAAATAGCAACAAAAAATAAAATGTGTGTATTAATCATTGACAGCTTTTTCGTCCTATTATTGGGAATCGGCCTCTTCTCTGTCACGTGTTTCTCCTCAGCGCTAAGGTAGCAACACGGGGGACCTACAGTTTAACGTCGAATCCGAACAACAAAAATTCCACAGAAGGTTTTTAGCATTAAGGTCCCACGGTTGCAAGTCCGATTGGGAAATTGTGTATAGTGGATTGCAGTACAAGATTTTTATAAACTGCGTAGTAATACTTAGGTTTCGAACCCAAGATAGAATTCGACATTTTACTCAGAAAGCGAGCACTCTATCAATTGAGCTACCACCAGACTAGTGTATGAATAACGGATAATAAATACATTTTACGATCGCACTGTATATTGAAAGAAATGCATGTCCAAAAGTGTAATACGTTTTTGAATCTCCAATAGGTTAATATTATACAACCTCAAGTGTTGTGCTACATATAATTGTAATATGTCTTAGAATATTCTCGATTGTATTAAGAAGCTTATAAAACAGTTTTTGATATCTGCGGATTATCGATCGTTTTTACAAAATTTTAGCTATTTCATAACAATGACATTGTTATTGTCATAATAACTCTTATAACCGTCGTTTTGGGTTTATTAAGAAATTTTATAAAAACATAATCAGCTGTATCGAGATGTAAGTTATATACTTTGTAAATATGTAACTACTACCTAATCACAAGACTGTTTATTGGATTTCATCTTGATATAAGATATACTTCCAATGAAGATTGTTTTGAGAATTGTAGGTCGCAGTAGATTGCGCCCCAATAATAAAGTCATACACTGCATAACAAAATTTTCTTATTCGCTTTGAAAACTGCCCTGGTTCGATACACATAATACGTAATGAACGCGTCAGGGTAGGGCTTTTATTAGCGCGGGGTTTGGGGTTACAAGAAAAGTTGGTGGAAGGCAAACGGAAGTTGTATATACGAGAAAGAGCAATGTGGCTTGCTATGCTTGTAGTCTAGTAATATCTGTGAGAGAAAGACGTGGAGTAGGCTCATAAACGCGTATAAAATGCGTGTTAGCTGGTTCAGCTTGATTCATGTATTTACAAATTTACATTCATGTAAATTATAGTGATTATCTTTCACCAAAAACGATCCTGATATAACTACGGCTTGTATTTCTAATTACATCTTAGTAGTTAACATGTGTACTTGTATATTATTTCAAATTTAGTTTCTTAATAATTGTTGAAACTGAAGTTGCTTCCTAGTTTTATCGATTTGGGCAAAAATATCTCTCTGTGACGGTCAAAGACGCAGATTATTATCACCGTCAATAAAATAGATTCCTTCTCAACTTCCAGAAAGTATTACCACTGGTAATCTTAAATCTCGAAACTGATGAAAACGATACCGTCAAAGGAGTAAAAGGGTAGGTGAGGAAATGAAACTTTCCACACGGTGTAGAAACCCTATATAAAGCGGTTACGGGCGCGGGTAAGGCTTCCCTTGTCTTATTGTCGGCCAGTGGCCCCTATCACTGACCGTAGGTCGCATCACCAATTCAGGACCAAATACGGGAGCAACATTGATCTCACCACCGCAATTCTGCATCATTCATGCTATTTCACGATGCGTCTTCTCCTCTGTACATACGCCATACGTGTACTATTGACGTTAATGCGTTCATAATTTTAGTCGATTGATACGGTTTACACATCTTTGTGAAACTACGGGAACGTGTTTTACAAGCAGGTATATAATTAACAAAGCGAAGATAATAGAAACCCGCATTGGATAGGTGCCTGTTATTAACGCATGCACCAAAGGATAACCTGCAGGGACGTCTCACTGGCGCAATATACCTCCTATTATTAGACTGCATCATATCAGTTTACCTGATTTGGTTGTAATGAAACACTATCGTATATTGCCCTGTAAAATTTAATCATGTTGGCTTTAGTTTCTGTGATTTTAAGAGAAATCAATGTTTATTTAACAATCATATTTAGAACAGAGGAGCTAAAATGTGACCCCTTAAGCAATTATTTGCAGATTTTGGTTCCTAGAAAGCTAGAAGCTAAAAAATATTGGAAATATATTTATATTTTCGATAAAAGTGAGGATTTACCTAATATAATCAAAGGTCTGGATGCGGAACGTATTTTTGATATGTCAAGTATAGCCAGAAGCGTATTTACGTTTTGGGTGGCTTCAGGCATGTCATATGTCGCCATTCTTGCCTTTAACTACCTAGAATTAAGTTGTTATGAATTTATTGGGAAGTAGCAGAAGTAAACAAGTATTATAAAAAGTATATGTACAGAGGCATCACATGTTAGATTCTATTGTAACCTTGTTATTTTTGAAGATATCAAAATATTAGAAAATGCTTTCTCAACTAATGTTTAACAAGGAATTCAATATTTTTATCAAATAAACATTTAAGAATCGCATTACAGAAATATAGCTATTAAGTATATTATTATATTTTCTGATTTTTCTTTTTTCCTGATTCCATCGACACAAACGTATAAACTACTATATTCTATGTTTTACGTGATATTCATATTTAAATAATTTGGACTAATTACAGATAAAAAAGTCACTTACCATTTCTGTAAAATTATATTTTACATCAATTGCTCACAGTACCTTCTTTACTTCTCCACGCACAAATTATATCTTCTTTCCAAATTATTCAAGCAATTCTGGATCATTTCAGCTAGTTGGTTAATGTTATCAACTGCATCCTGAATTCTATACTGAATGTCGAAAATTCCAAAATGTTCAGAATTCTTCCGGGCAATATTCTTCTAATCGCCCCACAAAAAGGGTCTGGACTATTTGTCGACCATCGTGTGGTACCCTATTTTCCGAAGCATTCCAGGTACCGGTGGTTTAAATATTCTGTTCTCTTACACTATGTGGTGGAGCCCCATCTTGCTGCTATATCAATCCTTCGTTATTAACTTCAAACAAGCAACACTCTAGTCTGATTTATTTAATTATCAATATCTCGTAACCAATAAAACATAATAACTTACATGTTCTTATAAATGAAAGCAGGAACAAGTAAAGAATTAGAAGATAGAATAATATATAGGATATTCCATAAGAAAAAACAAAGCTGATAGCTATAGCTTTGTAACGAAATGCTCGATTGTTACTTTAATAAAAATATTGAATTCCTTGTTAAATATTAGTCATAAGTATTTTTTCATTTTTTAATATCTTAAAAAACAACAAAGTTGTACATATAGAGTAAAATCGTTTGAATGTAGTATAACATCAATGCAAACTTTCGTTCACATCGAAATTTTGTTTGTATTCTTGATTTAAAATATACATGGTTTCTATAAACTATTCAGCAAATATGTATAAGCAAATATGTTAACAAATAAAATATGGTTGCTTACATATTTTGAGGTTAAGAGTATATTACAAATCAAACAAGGGAGGATATTTTTAAATATTTCACCCTGTTGCACTAGTTCGTACGAAGTTGTCGTACTTCCGTTTCTTCTTCTTCGAGTGCTTTATCTCTTACGAAACGTAGCGATCTTCTTTCCTATGCCTGTGTTGCGCGTTTAGAGTGCCACAGACATAGAGGACTTACAGTTTAACTTGGGCTTCGAACCACGGGAAGTGTAAACATTTTTACTCCAGATAAAATTTACTAGGCAGAATACCTCGCTGGTTTGCCATTGCTTTGCGAGGGAGAACGGCCGTTAATAATCCGATGTTCCGGTACTGGGAATTTAACCTAGTACCTTCAGCGTAGAAGTCTAACGCGTTAACCTCTAGCCCACGGCCGCCGCTTCCGTTTCAGAGACTTGCAAATTGTTGCACAATAAAAAGCCATTCCACTCAACGTTGTACAAATTTATTATTTCCGTTAATTGGGCGGTCTGAATTGCGTACAAAGAGAAATTTTGTTTACCCCAATCATAAAACACATATAAACAGATTTTACAAAATTAGACAACTCGGAAAACAATTATTTTTTACAACTACTCGAAAAAGTTCTGAATCGCACAATTGATACGATATTAAACACCACCAGCCTCGTTCTCATGCAGAGAACGACAGCCCTTACTTATGAGGGTGTACTACCCGCCATATTGAGATTGTTATGGTTGTTAAGTTTAGCTGTCATACTAACAAAGAAGAAGGCGAGAAGGGAGGATGTCGAACATTACATAACTCCTCTTGAATAGGTAGAGAGTTGAGAGACAGTTGAGTACTCGGTCGAATCCTAAGGTAGCAGTATGGACAATTATAGAGCATACTAAGTTATTGCCTTCAGGTTTGACGTTTACAACGCGTTCTAAAGACCATTTCGTAGGAGATAAAGTACGATCTTGAATGAGAACCATATTGTTAATCTCTAAATTAGCTTGTACGGTTCGCCACTTAGTTTTGAAATGCAAAATATTTAAATAATCCGTTAACCAAACGCGCCAAGAACGTTCTAGTATAGCTAGCATACTTTGCTACCGCGCAAGGTAGTTTACATTTCTATCTAATAATAGCACAGGAGGAAACGTGAGCGAGGAATTGACAAGAAAATGATCAGGAGTAATCGCGTCAAAGCTCTCTGGATCATCCTTTTAGGGCGTTAGAGGTCGCTAATTGAGGACAGTTTCGATTACACAAGGAACAGTTTACATCTGCTAAGGTACACTGACTTAAAATACCGCGTAGACGATGCTTGGTGAATTTGAGTTCAGCCCCATATGCCCGCATATGCCGTTAAAATGAGGAGCATATGGGGGGATAAACCCCCAATAAATTTTATTTTTGGGCATTCTGTTCTTCAAAGAGTGATCGGCCAGAACTCAACGGACATGTCTGGCAAGTTCCTTGTCAGCACCTTGAAAGGTTCCATTGTTGGAATACATCTTGTGAGGTAATCTTCCGCTAGCTATAAAACGATTAAAGGCCACTATGAAGGTTGGTGTGGAGTAGTCAGTTACTACCTTCAAATCAACAGCACGATGCTCAGACATACAAATTTTTTTTCGATGTTTATTTCCAATCCGGCCTCTGTTAAATCTGCCATCAGCCTGTCCAACAGCCTCCCCGCGTCATCCTCCTCTTCCGCTAATATTAGAAGGTCGTCCGCATAGGCCAGAATTTTTGGCAGGTTAATGGTTTCTGCGATGGGTGATGGTATCGGCAGGTGTGAGGCTGTGTTTTGGAGGACCCTGTGCAGAGTCATCGTAAATAATCTGGGCGAGAGTGGACATCCTTGCTTCACCCCGTTCGTTTTCTTATAGACTTGTGTTCTCTGCCCGACATGCTGTTATTATTCGGATGATGAGATAGTGCGGTGTTCCTAAATCTGTCAGGGCTTGCAGTAGAGACGAATGCCGTATGGTGTCGAATGCTCTTGATAAATCTAGGGCTACCAGTACCGTTTTCCTCCCCCCTCTCCATCGTTCATCCAATATTCGTCTCGTTACGTATATATGGTCTTCCACCGATCTATTGTGTAGGAAAGCTGCTTGGTACGACGGTATTTCTGGGGTTGTTTCATCCAGTACTCGGAGCAGGTATTTTGCGTATATTTTATATCCTACACTGCAGAGGGTGGTTTTTCTGTAATTTGTCGTGGTTTTCGGGTTTCCGACTTTTGGTAGCGGAATTTGCAGAGTTGTGATCCATTCCGTTGGCACTTCGTTCCGTAGCCATATGTCTTGTATCGTTTTGCATACGGTTGCTAGAAAGGTGGTTGGTGCGGCTTGTAGCAGTTCCACTGGTATCTGATCTATTCCTGGCGCCTTATTTCTTTTCAGCGATAATATTATTTTCGTGATGTCCTCTGTGGTTGGCGGCTGCCGCAATGGCCAGTGGTCCGTTTCTGGTATTTGTTGCTGAGTTATTCCGGATGTCTTCAGATCATTTTCCCAGTGTAGCATGGGTATGTATCCTCTTCGTGTTGTTGTGTTGGCTCTCTGTGCTTTCTTCATATATTTGTATGTATGTCGTAACCTGAGTTCCGGTGGATATTGGTTTATATTCCGGAAGAAGTGTTCACACTTTTCTGCGTCGTGTTGGTCTTGGGCCTGTCGTTTATTAAAAGTTGCTTGCCTTCGCTCGTTCTGTAACTGGGGGTTCTGTTATAGCGAAATTGTGCTTGTTGGTGCCGTGCGAAGGGCCTTTGTCTTCTGGGGGTCAGTGGTGAAGACGGTCTGTTTAAGCTTTGCCGTGCGGCTGTGATTGGGGTGTCCGTTATTGTTTTCCACGAATTGGGCTGGTGCATGCTGGTTTCTCCCTGAACCCGTTGTTGATATACCCCTCTGATGTCCGCGTGTTCCAGTAACTGGATGTTACATTTGGTATTCGCTTTCAATGTCCTGTCCTTGTCTCTGGGTGCTGCGGTTTTCGCGTTATCTTTGTTCACCTTTAGAACCGGTGTCACTAGCTTGTGGTCCGTTCTCACCTCCTTTACCCTTTCCGCTCCGATGTGGTAAAGTTTCGTGTGTTTTTCACGTTTGGCCAGGAGATGATCTAATTGTGCTTCGGTTCCTGAGTTTCTCCAGGTAGTGCGGACTGAGTCCGACCTGCTCCAAGTGTTCTGTATATGTAGCTGGAATAAGTGAGCAGCTCCATGTCAGATGATGATGATGATCATGGTCTGCCTCTTCCTGATGGCAGTCGAACCCGCAAAGGGTCATCAAAGTCAACATGTTCGAAAGGGCGATCAGATTTGAATCGCACAGGGAGAAATTAACCTATTAATTGACTATTAAATTGATCGCGAAATCGAGTGCCAATAACACAACGATGAATAACAATTCTAATCAGGGAACGAGCGCTCAAGACCCAATATCTCTCTTCGAGTACTAAATGCTGAATTAAAAGTTCAGCCAGACTTCTCTTTGGGGTAATAGAAGTGTGTTTTTGATCCTCAGGCAGGAAACAGTTGTCTAGTCGACCACCCATTAGCAGAGCCCCATCATTATCTAGAAAGGATGTTAAGGGAAGTACTGAACTTCTAGAAGACAAATAATTATTTCTTTTAAAATTTTGTATTTCCCTACAACAGCAATTTAGTTCTGCGTGGATAATCAAGTAAAGTTCAGCTAGTGAGATTTCACTTGCGTCCAGCAAGATGTCACTTGACCTAGAAGTACGACCGCAACAATGTCTTATAAAGCGTAATAAATAAGCTTTACTGAACTGTCTTTTTTCTATTTTGATGAAACTACTTTGTTGCAAGTGTACATCTATAGACTCTAAAATTCTAATACAAGTGCTAATAAACTAATGCAATGTATTAAAAGTGGACATTTCAGTCGTAGCACCAAGTAATGTTTCCCATTCAGCCAAAGTACGCAGATCAAGTTTGCGCACAATCATAAAAACAAAACGATCTTCCCATTTGTCAATCGGACGTTTCAAATTGAGCAAAGCGGCTCTAATGTCATTCGATTGATCGTGAAATGTTTTGAGATTGACAAAAACAGAAGGTTCCTATACATCTGGAATATTTATAAAAGATTGTAAACACCAGTTAACAATCCCACAAGTATTATTGAAACGTTTATTTATGTAACTGTACTTAAACAGGTTTATAATTGGCTTCACATATTGAATTATGTTTAAGAACTACCCAAGCTTCGCCTGATAAACTAGTTTTTAAGGAATGCAGCTTTTGTAAATCAATGAGATTGGTGTTGGAATCTACCAAACAATTTCCCTATTTTTAAAATCACTTGAAAAATTGGGCAAACTAATACTCGGCAATCTCATTGTGGTACATCGCTTATCCACAAGAACAGATCTGTTAAGGCTGTCTTCCTGTTTGGTGAGAGCAGGTTCAGATAATGTATGCCTACGTTCATTGTAATAACCAGACGCTACATCAGAAAAATGTACAACAGTGTATATATGTGTATAATACATTATTAGCGAAGTGTTTTCGTTAATTATCGTAGGTGGCGAGGGAATATTCTAAGAAGGCATTCTACTTTTGGAACTTCTTCCAGTAGTCCTGGAGTGTTCTGCGACGACTGCGGATGGTAGGTAGCTTCTTGAAATTTATGATAGACCTTTCGATCAGGCCAGCTAATGAGACCTGAGAAGCTAAAATTTCTGCCGCTTCTGATATTTCGGCAACTGGTTTAACGAGTTGATTGACAGAAGGCGGGGCCTCGATATTATACTTTTGGGGTGAAGGAACGCTAAAATTAGTCGTAGTTGCAAATCCAGTCTGTTTTCCAGCAGCGAACCCCTCCACAGAACAGAAACCAAACTGACAGGAGTTGTCTCTGGACCAGAAATCCTGTTTTTTGAAGGACCACATGTTTGTTTCGTACAGCACAATAAAAAGCAATGACCAAATTTATTATTTCCACCAATTTAGTGGTCTAAATTGCGTACAAAGAGAAATTTTGTTTACACCAAACATAGAACGCATATAAACAGATTTGCAAAATTAGACTCCGAAAACAATTATTTTCTACAACTACTCGGAAAATTTCTGAATCGCACACTTGATACAATACTAAACACACCCTTAATGTAATTAATATTTAGATACATTTCACATTCAACGAGCGAAAAGTACACGTTATGATTGAGATTAATGGTGTATGTATCTGAATAAAACCATATGCAGCCGTCAAATTTACACAATACAAAACACCATCGTTACATTAAGTACCGTCAACATTTTATTAAATTTAGATTTAGTGTGAAATTCACAGTATTGTTACTATTCAATACAACATAAGGTACCAACAGACATTTTTGAGAAGAATGTTTTGTTATGTGAGTATCTGTACGTTTCTTCCCCTATTGATAAAAATTCTGATATTTTGTAGTACATGTAAAATATCATACCATGATCTTCTCATTCTTTAATAACTGTACGTTCCTATATGAGTGGCGATAGATCAATTGGCAAAGGGCTCGCTATCTCGACGAAACATCCAATATGGATTAGGTTTGATCTCTACCATCATCAAGGCAGCGTATAAAAATATTAAACTGCAACCCATCACACAACTCGGTCTTATCAATCGTGGGTTCTCATCTCATCAAAAAGTACGAACAACGCCTTATATACAGGGAATTTTTCTTTTTAGTATACATTGCCTATGTATACTTTTAAAAGAAACGCGTCAATTTCGCCTATTGTGTATGCAACCAACTATACCGACAACTAAAAATCAGAAACAAATGTCACCATAGTTGTGAATTATTTGAGTATGAAGGTTATGTTGATGCAGTGTTTATATTAAATAAGTATTTCACCTTGTAGGTATATAGGACGCAGATGATGACTTATTAAATAAAAATAGACAGGATGATGTTTCCGTAAGGTCCGTGCACATTATATTTCTTTTGTACAAAACACATACATCAGCGGGAAAGTGGTGTAATGGTCAGCATGACTGCCTTCCAAGCAGTTGATCCGAGTTCAATTCCGGGCGATCGCACACTTTTTTTAATTATTATTATTCAACGTAGCATAAAATATTTCATTTCATTTCTTCGGTTAAAACGTGATTACTTTCAGTTTTTATTTTATGGGAATTTATTACGCATCCCTCTGATTTAAATTTGACACTAAATAAAGATTAATTTTATTTTTTAGCATTGAATTAATTTGATTGCTGTGTTCACAGCATGCTTGAGTCGTCTGTATAGTTGGTTGCCTACACAATAGTCGAAATTGACGTGTTTCTTTTAAAAGTATACATAGGCTATGTATACTAAAAAGAAAAATTCCCTGTATATTTAAGGGTTTTTAATATTTTATGCGTTCATATTTTTTTATATTTATTGTGAGCAGATTCCTCCTTGTCAAGCATGAGAACATTCGCGGCAAGTATTTTAATCGTGCAATTATTATTATTGATCAACATTTAATACATAGAAAGTTCCACACAGAAATGTTTCGTGAATTGTCGAATATATGTGATATTGTAAAAAATACGTAATAGTGTGAATATACGGCTAAATTGATGCGATGTTGCCAATAAGTATGATCACTATGGGAGAGTAAATCAACAACCCCCCTCAATATGCTGCTGACCTTTGCCCAACCAAGGGATGTTGTGAGTAATAATAATAATAATTTATTGACAGGTATATGCCTCGCCTTGTAAGCAGGGCCGGCGATACCATTAAGGCACTAGCCATAAGGGGGGGGGGGGCAAAATCCAACAACCTCTATACAACATCGCAGTAGATAATAATAATACAATTTTGTATTAATTTATTACGCATCCCTCTGATTTAAATTTGACACTAAATAAAGATTAATTTTATTTTTTAGCATTGAATTAATTTGATTGCTGTGTTCACAGCATGCTTGAGTCGTCTGTATAGTTGGTTGCCTACACAATAGTCGAAATTGACGTGTTTCTTTTAAAAGTATACATAGGCTATGTATACTAAAAAGAAAAATTCCCTGTATATTTAAGGGTTTTTAATATTTTATGCGTTCATATTTTTTTATATTTATTGTGAGCAGATTCCTCCTTGTCAAGCATGAGAACATTCGCGGCAAGTATTTTAATCGTGCAATTATTATTATTGATCAACATTTAATACATAGAAAGTTCCACACAGAAATGTTTCGTGAATTGTCGAATATATGTGATATTGTAAAAAATACCTAATAGTGTGAATATACGGCTAAATTGATGCGATGTTGCCAATAAGTATGATCACTATGGGAGAGTAAATCAACAACCCCCCTCAATATGCTGCTGACCTTTGCCCAACCAAGGGATGTTGTGAGTAATAATAATAATAATTTATTGACAGGTATATGCCTCGCCTTGTAAGCAGGGCCGGCGATACCATTAAGGCACTAGCCATAAGGGGTGGGGGGGGGCAAAATCCAACAACCTCTATACAACATCGCAGTAGATAATAATAATACAATTTTGTTTAATATAAAAAAAATTACAACATATCATAATATACATATGCACATGTAAGTAGATATACAGAGTATCTATGGTCTAGGAGTACGAATTTACCATGGGAATCCTTATTAAATAGGCAAAAGAGTTCACAGTTGCGTGCTATAGTGAAGAAGTAGGGAAATGTGAACACTGGATGTGTGCTGGCAAGTTGCTATTCCAATGTTGACACCCCTATTACAACCGTAAGAAACCTATTACTTTCAGTTGGTACCTGTTACCCAAGATGTAAAATCTATGCCCTGTGTCAATTTCTGCAAATTATATTTTTTCTCCCGAATCCCTACCACACTTATGATTAAATTATTATTTTGTATGTTACAATTTTAGGATGTGTGCAGCCCACTGGTTATATTTTGCAATAATAATATATTTATTATTGTGTTAAAAATGAAATACTTCTTTTTGAAATATTAAGATAAAATTATTGGTTAATGCATTACTTGTGTATGTTGGCAAATTAGATTTTTTTTGTGTTATCTTCCATTCGAAATTTAATAAATATTTTTCTATATTTAATTTAATTCAGATAAAACTATTGCCAGCCGAGAACATTTCTATAATCTTGTTCTGTTTTTGACTTTTAAAACAAAAATAGTTGGAATTTTCACAATTGGAATGCTATTATGAAAAATACTAAATCAATTACTATTTTTAATGCTTCCTAAAATTCTGAAGAGATGGCAACACTGTGCTATTCTTTATAAGCGCTTCAAACGTGCCTTTTAGCATTCCTCTGTGAATAAAAAGTAATTTTTCTAGTATTAATAACACAAATACTAGAAATGTACCTAGCATAACGACTGCGAGATTGCAAACCTACCGTGGTAACTCGACAGGAGTCCATGTAAATTTGTTTTTCTTCGATCGGGCGAAAAAGTAGACTTACCTGGACTGCTTTCAGGTTCCCAAATGCTTCGTTCCAGCACGTGGTTGTTTGGATGTTGTGAACTATGGGTAATTTTTTGTGGACTTGTTAATAAATATATACAAATTATTGTATTTTTGCTGTTTATATTTAAAAAAAATGTAACAATTTGTGAAAGAAGGGGCGCGCCAATAAACTTTGCACAAGGTACAAAATATCCTCGCGCCGGCACTGCTTGTAAGTCCTTGTCCTAAATTTGCTATCTTCATAACAATGACATCATTGTTGTCACAAACATGATTGCCCATGATGCATTTCAGTTTAATTGATAATTTCATTAACAAATAATTGAGCTGTGTTTTGAAGTTACATACTTTGTAAGTAGGTGTAACTGAGAAGCTAAACACCTAAATGTTTATTGCTTGAGAGTCTTCCTCGGACTTTCTTTTTGTATAAATATGCACCCTATTTAATGGGTATAATAAGGTAGGGATGCTATTAGCGCGAACATTGTAGTAACGAGAAAGCTGAGGTGAAATGAATATGAATTAACATACATATAGACATATAATATAAAATATTTTGTGCTGCGTCGGTGTTTGGGCTGTTGGTAGTTTGTGGTTTTCAAAATGTAAATTGGCAGCAAGATCAATTTTCCTAATTTAAAACAAATCATTTTTGATGTGTTTCAATCTAGTCAAGTTAGATTTTCAAAATGCGTTCAATATACAGTGGTGTAAAAAGTTCTGCATCAGTAAGAAAATAATTATTTCTTCAAGTTTTGCTATATTTTTGGCATAGTTTCCAAAAATTACTTTGAAATATTTGATTTTAATGGCTATGTCAACAACTTACCTCTTAATTAGATCCTTAGAACTCCAAAATCTGTAATCAGTTATTTGCACATTTTCTAATGGTATCATTAAAATGCATTTAACATGAAACTTAAAAGCATAATTAGGGAAAATACACAATGGCAAAATGCCATCCTAAAAGACTCCGTTCAAATTATCGGATGAAAAACGATATGAAATCATTTTTCATCATAAACAAAGCGCTTCCAATCGTGAAACAGCTCTGATTTTGCCGCTCCATCTGGTTAGAGCAATATTTTAATTGCCGCTCCATAGGAATCAAATTCTTATTTTAATTGCCATTTTTATGTTGATTAGTTTTCGTTATTTTCTTAAAACTAAATTTATGGTAGGCTACTTTTCGGAACTTAATCTAACGTTTGACATGTTTATTAACGGCGACCAAAAATATTTCCTAGAACTCCTTTCGTCAACAATCCCAGATACATCGTTTCTCAGAAGACGCACGTGTTAATTGTTCTAGAACGAATTAGGCTTGGGTAAATGTTCTGCGGCGAGGGGGGCTTCAGTAGGCTCTAGACTTTGGAAATAGACCTACGTATGTTCTGATAACGGATTTCTTCACGGCTCATCTGCTAATTGAGTTTTACCCTACCGAATTTCTACGTCGGACAAAAGAATCTCGACTGAGTCGGATTATAAATAAACATTAGCAGAGTGTTAGCTTTGGTGCAGCACAATCCAGTTTAATTGTTCTTTTGATTTATTCGGATACAAGCGAATTAAAAACCCGTGAAAGTGTGGTTCTTGGAGCTGTTGTTTTTTTAATAGTCTGAACCTGAATAGTCTGAAGCAATGTAACCTCCAGGGGTGTAGCAGCGAACATATCGTTCCAAAGTTTCCCGAAGGTCATCGTCTACCTTTTTTGTTTGGAGCAGAAAACACCCCAGATGTGCCTGCCTCTCTCTACCCCATCCACCGTTGTCTGGACCAGAAAACACCCCAGATGTGCCTGCCTCTCTCTACCCCATCCACCGAAAGCCAAGGTAAAAGAACTAGTTTTTGTGTTCTGAAACAAACCTTTTACGCGTTTAACTTTCAAAATTCAAGGGATTGAACCCTTTTTTTTTGATGCGACAAAAGGCGACCTTCAGTCGTCTGTGTTATTCTTGTAAACTCCGACGCCACTGGCAACGTAGATTTGTTTGGAGAATTTAAATACCGTACGCCAGGGGCGGCGAGTTCCTTTTTTGAACGTTCAATTAATCGTTTGTAGTATTGAACTATAATATCACCATTTCCTGTCAATTTTATATTCTGTCATTTCCTATAGTTTAATTACATTACATGTGTTTTGAAATTTATTACATCTTTTAATGTTGAATATTGTGTATTTGTGTGTGCATGAACTTTGTAAGCTTTATAAACAGCAGGAGGCACAATAGAGGTGAGTCCGATTCCGATTCCCGTAAGCTGCTGGCTTCTCGGGCTTCCACGAGAACCTGTAGTCAGCTGTGATTTGGAAGGTGGCGCCCGTTAATTGCGACATACCCTGTACACAAGTAGAAAGATTTCCTCCTGTAAGCGATTTCCGTGAACCCCCTACTCCTCTGAGCTAAGCTGTAGGCGTTTTTCCACCTATCCGGTTGCGGGTCGACGAGAAAGCTCGTTTCACCCGTAACAAACAATGTATTGCGGAGGACGGTCCTGGCCTGGCAGACAGATGTCTTAATTCAACAGATTTAACCAAAATATGTTCCAAAGCTACTGGTGTAAGTGTATGCACTTCTACTGTAAGAGTTAAATCTGTGTTTATGGGTTACAAAGCCCGGAGAAAACCACCCCTATCAGGAAAGCATGGGCTCCACCGTTTGAGATAGGCAAGGGCTCATGATTATGAGCCCCAGAACAATGGCAGAAGGTATTATTTAGTGATGAATCTACCTTTAACATTAATAATCATGCTGGAAACATATACGTTAGAAGATTTCCTGGAGAAGAATTTTCACGACAGTGTGTTCGGCCAACAATTAAACATCCAACCTCTGTCATGATATGGGGCTGCATGTTTGCTGAAGGTGTTGGTAGACTGCATGTTCTATCTGGCATGATGATTGCAACCAAATACATTGATTTCCTACAGGAGAAGATGCTGCCTAATGGAACAGAACCTTTATCTTTCAAGATGACAAGTCTCCTTGTTGTAGAGCAAAGGTCTGATGAGGTGGATGTCGACCAAAATAATAGACTGGTCAATACAATCCACCTAAATCCTATAGAAAACTTATGGCAGAGGATTTCTAACACTATTTCAGGAGAAAATCCCACAAAAAAGTGGAATTTATTGAATGCCTATAAACAACTGGCGAATTCCATGCCAAAAAGGTGTGAATTAGTTATTAGAAACAAAGGATTAAATACTAAAATAGTTTAAAATTAATTAATGTGTATTATAATAAACGTTTAGATGTAGACTACATTATTATATATAATATACAATTTTTCTGTTTTTGAATACATTTTATATACTTATAAAATTGTTTCTGTTTTTTATGGATCATCATTGGGGCTATTATTATTACTAGTATTGTGTTTAAGTACCTGTATTATATTTGCAATGGCGTTTAAATTGCAATTTATCTTATTTGCGCAACTGATGCAGAACATTTTCACACCACTGTACAATCAACAGGAAATGTGCGCGAAACTGTTTAAGATAATATGTAAAATTCAACTGAGTATGGATATTAAAACTTTTAGGAAATAAAAATGGTTCAGAAAAATTTGTTATTCCAGAATCGTATATTCTCTACCTGCTGTAATGATGTTTGTAGTTTTCCACTTCCTTGTCCCTTTTCTGATGGGAACTGTTTTCGCATTATCTGTCCTAATCAATTCTTCTTTGACACTTTGAGAAATTTCATTTATACTTTTGGTTGGTTCTCTAGATCTCGCGTGTTTGATTGTACATCTGCAACAAGTATAGCATTTACATAGTGCGGAAACAGATAAACAATCCCTTTTGTTTACTTATGGCTGCTTAACAAATTCTCGACAAGCTTTGTTTCTAGGGTTCTTCTTTCTCAAGCGGGCTTGGTATTAGCTATAATGAAATAATGAATACTTAATGAATGTAAGGACGAATAGAAACTGCCTGGTTGTCTTTGATGTTATCTGTTTTTGTTCGCAAACTATAATAAACGGATTAAAACCGTGAGTTTCTGCTGGCTCACTACAAAATCCTATGCGTGTATATCCTACGGGAAACATATTACATGTTGTATAAATCTCTTTAAACCGGCAATATTCTGCATGTAAACGCCAAATGTATTATATAAGATAGTTTTCAGATTTTCAGGGTATTTCAAGAACCGTAAGTACAAGTGAAAATTCTGTTGTAATTTAAGTAGTAATTCTAATAGCTTAGAATATTGTAGTAATCCACCTCATACAGTCTGGATTTTAAAATATAGCAGCAGATACAATGAATGAAGAAAATTACCAACAGTTTTTGAAATGTCATAAACATACCTTAAAAATTGAATGAGAATTACAGGATTTGTTAAGGAAGAATATGTTAGGTAATTAGAAATCGTACCTACTCCAGTGTAGGTAATTAACAGGTCATTGGCCTATAATTAGAAGACGAAGAAGAAGAAATCGTATATTGTTGGCCTAGCTTTTTATTTGTGTTCTTTATTTACTATTTGCAATCAGTATAATTGTAATACTATAAGCAAGTACATTTGTTGGTACAGAGGTTAGGTAGGATTCAAGGGAGTTGATATGCAGTGATAGTTAGCTCTGTTATTTCTTAAGCCTTTGTTGTAAAGTAGAAAGCGATTTTAATTGAACCTAAACGGTAGGTCTAGAGTTTTATATCTCTTCAGTCTGTTGGTGTCATTACTGTTGTCTAAGAGGTTCATAGCTACCACATTTGGATGCACTTAGAATTTATTTAGGTAT
The DNA here is from genome assembly GCA_014611495.1 of Limonius californicus. Taxonomy (NCBI): domain Eukaryota; kingdom Metazoa; phylum Arthropoda; class Insecta; order Coleoptera; family Elateridae; genus Limonius; species Limonius californicus. The sequence continues at coordinate 84,761 of JABXWE010000153.1, forward strand.
TTTGCACTACACTTACTCACTTCGTTTTTGACTGAGGTCACTTTTAAGTCGTCGCAGATTTCACTGTTAGGTATAAACCATGGCGCGTTGGTTATAGTTCGCAGCACTTTCGATTGAAACCTTTCCAATATTTCTATGTTTGAGATTGAAGCAGACTCCCACAGCTCTATGCCGTAAGATTATATTTGCTTGAATGCTACTTTGTACACAAGTAATTTGTTGTTGACGGAAAGAGTTGTATTGCGTCCCAGTAGCCAATAATGTTTACTCAGTTTATGTCCTAATTGTTTTCTTTTGTTGAGGATATGAGGTTTCCATGTCAAGCCTTTATCCAAGTGCATGCCTAGATATTTTAGATTGTCGGCCTGGGTTGCAATTGACATGAAGGTTACTTGCACAGACTTGGTTTCGTTGATCTTAATGTGCCATAGTCGGGTCCATTGATATATTTGGTCTAAACTGTGTTGGAGCATCCTCGCAGCGGAGTTAAGATCTTTGTATTTTGCAAGTATAACTTTGTCGTCCGCAAATGTAGCCGTGCGTGTTTGTTCATTTGTGGGCAGATCCGATGTGAACAGTAGGTAAAACGTTGGTCCCAAAACGGTGGTACCCCTGCTTTAATAGCGTACAGATGTGTCACTTCTTGGGCTTATTTGATTCTGAAGTATCTTTCCTGTAGGTACAATACTAAGATGATGTATAGCACATGAGGGAGAACGTTTTTAAGTTTGAACAGGAGTCTCTCATGCTAAACCTTATCAAAGGCTTGACTTACATCGAGGAATGCCGCTGCACAGTACCCTTTTTCTTCGAATGTCTGGTTGATGACCTCAGTTACCCGGTGGACTTGTTCGATCGTACCATGGCCTTTTCTGAAACCGAACTGCTGTTCAGGGATCAGCTTATTTTCTTCTATTATAGTTGTCAGTCTCTTTAGGATCAGTTTCTCAAGGATTTTGCTTAGTATTGGCAACACACTAATAGGCCTTAAAGATGTTGCATTATTTGGTGGTTTGCACGGTTTTTGAATGAGAATTATTTCTGCTACCTTCCTTTGGGGTGGAAAGTATCCTATACGTAGAACTGCGTTAAATATAACCGTCAGTAGTACTATTCCTTTTCTCGAGAGCTCTTTAATCAAACGCGCCGTGATAAGGTTGTAACCCGGTGATTTGTTGGGGTTTAAATCATTCCTTATCATATCAGTTACTTCCTTCACTGGGGCTAGTTTTGATAGCGGTGACATTTGGTATGGAGCTTCTAGGAAGTTTTTTATTGCAACTTCTTCTTCTGGCGTGCTTTGAGAAGGAACTGGTTAGAAAACTTTTTCCAAGTGTAAACCAAAAGTGGTTGTCTTTTCTGAGTCTGTATGTGCCCATGTTCCATGCTCTCTGAGAATGGGAGGAATTTGGTTTTTGGTGTGTTTAAGGTTTCTGGTGGCTTTCCATATGGGATAGTCGGTTTCTGCTATATTAGTGAGGTTTTCCAGGTACTCATTAAAGGATATGTTTTTCAGGTTTTCAATAGGTGTCCTTCGTTCTCTCGATGCCTGTTCATACAGTCTTTTGTCTGTTGGATTTCTGGTGTTTTGCCAGATTTTTCTAAGTCGTCTTTTTAGGGCAATTTTTTCTGTTCTTATTTGCAGGGATGATGGGTGTAGCTTCCCAAGCGGATTCCTGTATTATGCTGTTGAGTTTATTTACAGCCACGTCTATATCTAATTTGTTTTTAAGGGGGATGTTTAGCTATATGTTCTGGTCGGCTAGTTGTTTGTAGTACTCCCAATTCCTTTTTTATTAAATAATGTTGGTGATTTGTTAATCTCACTGAATGTGGTGCTAATGCTTGCTATTACCGGTGTATGATCTGAGTACAGGTCAAGACTTGATTCAATGGCAAGGTATCCTGCGGCAATTCCCTTGGTTATAAAGAAATCCAGCAAGTCCGGGATTTTCTCTGGATCAGTAGGCCAATAGGTTGGAGTGTATGTCGATAGATGACCCAGATGGAGTTCTTGCATAATATGACAGAGCATTCTGCCTCTACCGGGGGCTGTTAATTGAGATCCCCATGGTATATTCTTGGTATTAAAGTCGCCACCAGCCATAAATCTGTTAATGTATTCTATAGTTCCTTCTCTGTTTAAGGTTTGGATTTATAATTTGACTGTAGGATATGCATTCTGAAAATTAGGAATTTTATTTAGTCTGTGGTAATTTACCGGTTAATATTTAGGAAAATATTTTTTATGCTATATACATTAATTTGCATATACATAGATATAAAATTGTAGATTCATATCTATAAATAATAAAATAAACAGAAAACGGTTTCCTTGAATTCTGTATTGTTATCACAAATATTAAGTAGTTGATTTGTTTCCGCAGATGAACCTTATCGTGTTCTAAACAATCCAATTTAATAGAAACTGAATTTGGATATTAATTAGTATTATAAATGCCGATTAAGACTTAATTAAGTATGCAAACAACGTAGGGTTGGTATAAAATTGAAGTATTAAATTTTTGACTTTTTGGCTGCATGTGGCGGTTAAATGAAATCGTTTGAAGTACGAATGTACGTTAACTCTGCAAACCATAACTTTTAGTGAGATGTTTTCAAGTTATAATATAGTTTATTTGGGAATTTAACTGAAAACCCAGAGTAACATTTCATAACTGATGAAAGATCAACTTGTGGGCTTAATTGCCGTTATATAAAGTTTCAAATATAGCACGGTCGGATGTTTTAGTTATTGCCTAGAGAAACGTAGGCATCCTGGTTCGTTATAAGACGGTCCCTAAAATGAATTACCATAAAAGCGAGGGTGTTATACATAGTAGGGTTACAAACATGTGTATAAATCCAGGACCGGCGTGTAGTTTCATTTATACTTAAGATGCGACGAGTTCACCGCTTACCCTCCGCTGCCACTACTGCCGCCAACTAGTAATTAGTGTCGCTGTCTGTGACAGTTCCACTGCTAGTTCACGTTACTAAGATTAAGCACCCAGGCCTATGCCATCTCTCGCGTATGTCGTTTGCCTGCCAATTTACATACACGCGTTACTGCTTCCTTTGGAAGAGCTCTTGTATCTGAAAACAATGCTTCTTAACATCATACCTTCTTACTAACAACGAAATTCCGTCCGTCATTCTAGCAGTCAGGCTTAAAATTTGTCTGCTTGCTGATTACATGGTAGTGGTCTCCTGTTTCATGTCTCTGAAACATAAATTAATTACGTTAAACTTCGTCGTCCTATGGGTTTTAATTATCCAATATTTCGCAATAAATTATTCAAGTGTGCGAAAAGCTGTAAAGCCCACTGTTGTGTTTAACATCTAGATACGATAGTGATTAAATAATAATAAAAATTGGATTGATTGTATATTGTCATACAAAAACTATTATTTCGTATATAATAAAATTTTAATAAAATACAGTGTCTGGCTACATGTTGCAATTAAAATTCTAGCTTTAAGCAATATTGCTAAATTATTCACAAATGGAAAATCCTGTATTAATATATACAGACTGCCTGGGTGAAAATTCGCAGATGAATAACGTAGATATAAAAATTTTAGTCTATACAAATCATACATATCTTTTTTTTGTTGTAGCTGGCTCTCCATACAATGCAATACACGGCTTTGTTTTAATATTTCTAACATAATCACATATCTATATCGAGCGAGGATTTGTGATTTTATTCACACCTCTAGTATACATACTAACAATCAAGTTTGTTTTTTATTACTTACATAATACTTAGAAGCTATTGCACAAACCGTTGTATTAGATTAAGTCTTGGGGTAGTTTTCGTTTAAGTCGTCTGTGGATGTTTTTTTGTCGGAAGTTAAACTTTGCTGTACTAGGACACAGCACTATATTTTTGAAAAACTTGATTGTTACACGATTTATGAAGTCCATAATTAGGGGTATGCAAAGTTCGTTATGAATTTGAGTATTACGGACGAACCAAGGCGCATCGATTGCCACTCTGGCACTTTATTTTGTATTGTTTGAAGCTTATTCATTTGTGTTTTTGATGCATTTTTCCAGATTACACTAGCATGTGTTATTATAGGTCTGAGAATTGCTTTATATATAAGCACGGCACATACAGATCTGAGGTGAGATTTCCGAGTTATTAATGGTTACAGTAGTGTTAATCTAGTATGGCATTCGATAAGCTTTCTATTTATATGATATCCTTAACTGAGTTTTGTATCCAAGTATACCCCTAGATATTTTATAGTAGAATCGTTTCGGTTCCAATTTAGCTCCATGTCTATTATTCTAACTACTGGAAATTGTCTAACACGCCTCAATGTGAACATTTTTATTTGAGATTAACGTTGATCTTCCACTGATGAAGCCATTCGCATGTTACATCTATCGCATGTTGCAGTTGTTCCGTTGATGCTTGTGGAGTATCACCTTGGGCCATTACGGCTGTATCGTCAGCAAACATGGCAGGTGTAGAGTTTATTACCGTGGGGAAATCATGTACATATAAGTTAAACAGTGTTGGCCCCAGTATACTTCCTTAAGGTACTCCAGCTGTTATGGGCTTTTTACTGGATAGTGTAGCGTGGATTCGTACTGAAAAGCTTCTGTTCGATATGAACGATTGAATTATGTGGTTAAGTGAGTCGGTATATTTATGTTTAATTTCTAAAGAAGCCCTTCCTGCCATACATTATCAAAATACATATCTTTAGTTACTCTTAAATTCGCATTTTACCACATGCATCAAATTGAAATTAGCACAACTGTACAGTCAGCGAACACAGTAAATGTCGTGATAATACTTAGGCAACACATTGTTCATACAGTTGTTAACAACAACAATGGTTGTTAGGAAATAGCTGCTTTTCGTTTACATCAGCATTGCGTTTTTAGACAAAGCTTCATACAAGTGTTTTTAACGTAAAACTATAGAATGTAATAAATTTCAATTACATGGCAATGTGAATTATGTGTGCAAATTAAAGAGTGGCAGTAAGTATTTTTGTTTAATTTGTTTCAGGTTTCTTACCATCTTGCAAATGCAACAATGCCAATTTACAAAATGTAAATTGTTTTTAATATAACAAGTAACCCCGAAGAAACAAAAAAAATTAGTATTGTCTTTCAGTTACACATTAAATTATCACATTTTTGCCGCACAATAAGGGTATTAAAGAAAATGTAAAATATAAACGTTAATATGATTAGAGGTTGAGGTCAAGATAACTGAAAATGCGAGGAACTGTGAAAAGGTTTATACTGTTTTGTATTAAATGGTAGACTACGCCGTTGATTTTATTCTACTTGAAGGTCCATTGTTGTGCAAACAACGCACTCTATTTAATACAGTAAAATATACCTCCTTTATAAAACTCAGTATAGCTGTATAATTTCATAAATATTGCTTTAAATATTAAACTCTAAACTGTGTTGTTATATTTAGCTATTAAACAGGTTGAAGGTTGCATGGGATCTCGGTGGTCTAGCGCAGAATCGAGTTGCCACTCGAGGTCACACTGAATTGCGCTTGTTCCGGCGTGGTTTCGAATCCCCGCTGGGGCGACCGCATTTCAGTTAGTTAAGTTTAGGGTGCATGCTGCATGAATGGTTAGTGTGTAAGGGACGCCCGCACCCCCCTGAAGTA